>CM044001.1:71858311-72075811 GCA_024085815.1 Flaveria linearis
CTGAACCAATGCAGCCAAAACCTCTAATTATTTGTTGTCCCACTTATTGTTGGCATAAAGATTGGTCTATTTCCTTCTGGATCAGATCAGAAGTTGACCCTGATAAGCACTGGCCTGAGAGGTAGTCTCTAAGATTTGATTGGCTGAGTATGGATGGGAGCTCTGTTTTGGGGAATTGGACACAGAGCTGTTGTCCTATCCATGAGATCTACCTCCCATGTACGAGCCGGTAGGATTCTCGGGTGTAGGCTTGAAGAAATATCATCTGCTCTTCTTTGGTTAAGTCTTCAGCCGCACCTTCGAATAACCCCTCCCGGCCGTACAGCTCTGAGACATACTTGGCCTGTTTTCCATTCTTGAGCTCAACTGTTGTGACTTGCCTATATGCAAATTCATCTGGGTGTCTTCCTTCTAACAACAAGTTGAGCTCATCCCTATGGAAGTTCTCAAGCCTCTTATAGACTAAGCCCTTCCTCACCACCCTATTGTCTAACATTTTTTGGGGTGGCTGCTTAGCTCTATAGGCTTTCTCGAACTCCTCTACTATCTCCCAGGGTGTTATTACAAGAGCCACAGAGATCACTTCATCTACAACTCTCTTAAGTTGGCTCTTGTATCTCACAGGCATATCTTTTTGGACTATCCTGTGAGCCACCCTAGGATCAGGTCAAGTCCTCACTCTTTCCTTATCATATTGAAAGGTTTGCTTAAGAGTGAAGAGTCTCAGAGCCTCCTTCTTCATATTCATAATAGAAGTAGAAGCAGCATATGATTTGTCAATGCTTTTCAGCATTTCCTCATCGTGTAATCTTTGCTGCTCCTCTTCTTCTAATTTTACCCTCACAGTGTCCATCTGTGAGGTGGGAGTGATGGTTTGAGGTTTAGCTTTGGGTAGAGAGATGACTGCTGAAAGGGGCAGTCTATCCTCCTCATCCTCCTCTTCTTCTTCTTCTTACAGCCTCAACACCCTTCTCTTCTTCTTCAAGGGTGGATCATTGGCTGCGGGTTTTGATGGTGAAGGGGTTCGTTTTGTGGGTTGTGTTTGGGTGGTTAGTGTGGGAATGTTGGCAGGCACTGCTAGCAATCTAGAGATAAGAGATGGTTTGGTCTGTTTTGCTAGCAGTGTCCTGTTCCCTACACCGGCTTCTGAGAGGGCCTCAGCGACCAGTCTTTTGGTGAAATCACCAGCTGAACAGATCTTGGTGGCTATAGCCAAGATTCTGTCCCTAGTCCATGCTTTGATATCAAGGACTGGCCTGCCCAGATACCTCGAAATGAATCTACTCATAGCCTCGAGTCTCTTTTTGTCCTCTTGGCTATAAGTAGACCATCGGTATTCAATTTCCCTCATTTCCATCTTTCTGATCTCCTGATCTAGCATGGCAGTATGCATGTCAAAGCCTTGCCTGAACAGCTGATCAATGACAGAGTCCATTGATCTGCTTTGTTCAGCATCAGCCTCCTTGACAAAGGGATGCTAGATCAGAGTCAACCCTCTCTCCTTCCTTCTCTCCTTTTTTCTTTTGATAAGTGACACTTAAATCCTTGTGGATTCCAGCCACTTCTATATCAGCTCTCTCCTCCCTCACTTTCCCCTTCCCTTTCTCCTTCACCCTAACACTCTCCTCAGCCATCTCCCTCTCAACTACCTCCTCTCTTTCTACTTCTAACTCCTCCTCTCCCCTCTTCCTCTTAGCTTGCACTGATGTCTCCCCCTTTTTGGGTGCATTGGTTGGGGTTTGACTATCAGCAAGCGCCTTAGCAATGGCAACCTCCACCATGGGTTGGATGTGAGTGGGAAGCCTCTCATCAATGGTTTTCATGACAATATCTGTTATTATGGGTGTGATGAGAGGCAGGGATTTCTAGAGGATAGCATCTAGCTGCTCAGGGGGGTTCTGGCCCTGAGAGCTAGTGCCAGAAGCAGGGGCTGGTGGCCGAGTTTATGGGAGTGGCTCAGTGTATCTGAGACCTTCGGGTGAAGGTGCCATCTATGGGTTTGTGGTGGCAGATGGACTTCTATCTTGAGTCATTTGAGCAAGCAGCTCTTTGAGTCTACTTATCTCATCTTCTAAGATAGTGTTTTGAGCGACTATATCAAAGAAGAAGCTCAGGTCATCATCAGTGTGAACTGAATGACCTGACCTCCTGACTATATTAGGATGTACATGCTCTGAGTGTGGCTCAGAAGTAGCATGTGCCCCTTGGTATTGGTACTGGGGACTTCCAGCCTCCGGATTGGATCCATCATCGGCAGTTGCCTCTGGTGAGGTCTTATTGATGTTACCAGCTTCACCCTGCTCAGATGTTGATGCAGAGGAAGTGGCAGCCTTACCAGAATGTCCTATCTCCCTAGCCACACTGGGAGATTGAACATGTGATTCTTTGTGCTGTGGGCTCCCACCGGCACTTGTGTCCACCCTCTCTTCGGTTGGAGTCTCCCCAGTTGTAACAGGTTTCTGGGGAGAGGGTGGAGTGCTCAGGTGGGTCAGCACTTGGGCGATTGTTAAGGTAGGGCTTTGTGGGGCGGTTTCAGTGGGAGATGGGCTTGAAGCAGAGTGCATATGGGGAGGACTGTGCATTTCAATGGCAGTCTTCTTAAGTGAGATAGACCCCAGAAGTGTGGCTGCCCCAAAAGTGGTTGCATCAGGCTCCTGTTGAGAGGAAGCCTGTGCGGTTGTGGTGGGTGGAGTCGTGGTAGCTGCTGGGAGAATCGAACTAGCAGCCACATCCTGCCTTTGTGTTGCAGGGGCATCCTCAGGGGACTCATTTCCCTGAGTAGCCTTTTTGGGCTTCTTTTTGGTTTTTGGTTTGGTGGGGACTTTGGATTTGGAGGTGGAGGCTGTGGGTTCCTGCTGCGTGGGTTTTCGCAGCCGGCCATCCTGTTTTAGTGTGTGGTCGGTGTTGTGCCTGGAGTATACCTCGGCTAGAACAGCCATGGCAGGGACCCCAGTGCCAACAAGTCCCTCAGCTTGGAGCTGGTCCTCTATTATGGCCATTATGAACCGAGGATACAAGATCCAACGGTTAGAAATTGGTTTTGTGGCCATATCCTTGATTCCCAAAAATATAATATCAGTTAAGTTCAAAGGTTGTTTTTCAAGGATAGAAAATAATACCTGTTGCCACCTTGTTGACATCTGGTCCCATGAAGAGGTTTTGGGGGCCAGACACACGTTCACCATATGAAAAATTAGACGTTGAGGGTCTGGGAAGTGTTTCTTCAACAAGGTGGTGGCAGAGAGGTCGCCCTGATAGTCATTGGCTGTGAAGGATAGATCAAGGGCGCTTTTGGGGTAAGAGGTTGGGTAGGTGGCATCCTCCAGCTTTAGAGTTTGGCGTAAAGTAGCTGGAGTGATAACCACTGGGTGGTTGTTGACGGAGGACCGGAGAGAGACCTCGCCATCATTCTCTCCGGTTTGGACGGTGATGTTCGTCCAGAACTCCGATAGGGAGTCGGTGTAGATGGTGGGGTTCAAAAGAAATGCCGTTTGGTAAGGTGAGTCGTTCATAAGATCGACGGCATGGTGAAATTTTGGCCATAATAGCGATTTGGTGAGATGAGCGACACAGTTGTGTTGAGGTTTGAGTTGCATGGTCGCCATTAATGGTGTATGGAAAGTTCAGAGGTTTTGATAAGTTAGGTCAAGGCTGAAAGAAAACTACTGAAGGTTTTGGTGTTAGTTATCAGTTGTTGAAACTACTGATGACGTGGTTTTAACCTTCAGTGGTTATAACATCTGTGGACTTGGTGTTAGTCTTCAGTAGTTGAAACTACTGAAACCTTGGTTTTGTCCTTCAGATGTTGTAAACGGATGAAGACTTGTTGTTAGTCTTCAGTAGTTATAAACTACTGAAGACCTAGTTTTCATCTTCAGACGTTGTAACAACTGAAGACTTGGTGTTAGTCTTCAGTAGTTGTAAACTACTGATATCAGTAGTGGTGAACTACTGAAGACATGGTATTGCTTCAGTTGTTGTAAACAACTGAGGACTTGGTGTTAGTCATCAGTAGTTGTGAAACTACTGAAGACATGGTTTTGTCCTTCAGTTGTTTGGGTATGAAACAGCAGCTGTTGGTATCAGCTGATGAGAAATTACTCATCAGCTGTTTCCGTCAAATCAGTTGTTTCATGCTAGCCTCTACACTTACTCATCAGCTCTTTGGCTGATTTTCAGATGTTTCATTGACCCTTCAGCTCTTGTGAATATTTATGCCTTCAGCTCTTGTGATCAGATGTTCACAAGTGCTGATGAAATACTCCAGAGCTGGTGAACAAATTTTGTCTTCAGTACTTGTGTAAGATTACACATCAGTACTTGTGAGCAAAATTTGTTCTTCAGTACTTATTTGTTTGAAAATCATACATCAGTAGTTATAATCCACCTCACTACATCAGTTGTTTTCAACAAATAATGTACATCAGTACTTTAAAGCATTTTAGTCTTCAGTAGTTATGAAGGAGCTGAAGACTAAGTTACTCATCAGTACTTATATTTGACCTTTGCTCATCAGTAGTTGTGAAGTAAGAGCATCAGCATTGGTCAAATTATTCTAGCTGCAGCACACCAAACCTTAGTACCAAATTTTGGAAAGTAGCACTATCTAAAGGCTTAGTAAAAATGTCTGCAAGCTCATCAGCACTAGGCACAAACTTAGGATCAATCAGACCTTTTTCATAGCAATCCCTGATAAAATGATGTCTGATCTCTATATGTTTGGTCCTAGAGTGTTGGACTGGATTTTTAACAATACAAAGAGCTGAAGCACTATCCATTAGTAATGGAGTCTTAGTCTCAGTAATGCCATAATCCAGAAGTTGGTTCTAGAGCCAGAGTATCTGAGAGGTACAACTTGCAGCAGCAATGTACTCAGCTTCAGCAGTGGATGTAGCAATTGATGTTTGTTTCTTACTCTACCAAGAAACTAAAAAATTGCCTAGGAATTGGCAACCACCAGAAGTGGATTTTCTGGTGACTTTGCATCCTGCATAGTCACTATCATAGAAAGCAACTAATTTGCAAGAATGCCCAGTTGAATACCAAAGACCTAGTGATTGGGTACCTTGCAGATATCTAAAGATCCTTTTGACTGCAATCAAATGGGATTCTTTAGGTGCAGCCTGAAATCTAGCACAAGCACATGTTGCAAACATGATGTCTGGCCTAGAAGCTGTAAGGTACATCAAGGACCCAATCATACATCTGTAAAGGGTTTCATCAACCGCTTTACCTTTCTGATCTACATCTAGTTGTGTGATGCTGCACATGGGAGTAGAACAGGGCTTACAGGTTTGTAAATAAAACTTATTCAACAACTCTTTGGTATATTTGGACTGATGGATGAAGATTCCATCATCCTGTTGTTTGATTTGCAAACCTAGAAAGAACTGTAATTCTCCCATAGCACTCATTTCAAACCTTAGCTTCATGAGCTTTGTAAATTCATCATATAACTTTGGATCAGAGGATGCAAAGATGATGTTATCTACATAAATTTGAACAAGGAGCTTATGTTGTCCCACAGTCTTGATGAATAAGGTTTTATCAATAGTGCCTCTAGTGAACTTATTCTCTAAAAGAAAAGTTGATAGTGTCTCATACCAAGATCTAGGAGCTTGCTTCAGCCCATAAAGAGCCTTCTCAAGCTTGTACACCCAATCAGGATGTTTATTGTCCTCAAAGCCTGGTGGTTGACACACATAAACTTCTTCTTTTATTTTTCCATATAAGAAGGCACTTTTGACATCCATTTGATAAACCTTAAGACTGTGAAAGGCAGCATAAGCTAAGAATAGTCTGATTGCTTCCAGTCTGGCCACAGGAGCAAAGGTCTTATCATAATCGATGCCTTCCTCTTGTGTAAACCCTTGAACAACCAGCCTGGCCTTGTTCTTGACAATTTGGCCCTTCTCATCTGTTTTGTTCCTAAATACCCACTTGGTACCTATAGCACACTTACCTTTGGGTAATAGAACAAGCTCCCACACTTGCTGTTTCTTGAACTGAAGAAGCTTAAGCTGCATAGCTTCCACCCATCCATTGTCTCTTAAAGCAACATGATAGTTCTTGGGCTCTTGCTGACTGATGAAGAGAGCATAGAAGCAGAAGTTGGACAATTGATTCCTGGTTGAAACTCCAGCATTGATATCACCAATGATTTGAGATGTGGGGTGATTCTTGAGCTCTTGATAGACTATAATATCTGTGCAAGTGTTTGTAGACCCATCAGCAGCAACAGATGGTGATGGAGATTCCTGAAACCATGTAGAAGATGGCAGCTCAAACGAAGTAGAGCAAGCAGATCTCATCAGCATTTGTAGTGGATGGAGCTGCTGAGGCTACAGGAGCATCAGGTTCAGTGGACTCAGGCAGGTTGTCACTAAACCTGAAGAGGTGAGTACTGACTGCATCATCATCAGTACCACCAGGTGGAGATCTGTTGACAGGCTCAACAGCTGGAGGTTGATAAGGAACATATTGCAGAATGTCCAGATCAAACAACTCCACAGGGTTTTGTGGAATCTTGTCCTTTGGAGATTCATTGAACTTAATATGCAGAGTTTCTTCAACTATCTTTGTTCTACAGTTGAAGACTCTGTATGCCTTGCAAGTTGATGAATAACCAACAAAATACCCTGCATCCACCTTACTAGCAAACTTCTGGAGTGGGTTGCTAGTGTTGAGAATGAAACACGGACACCCAAAGGCTCTAAAGAATGAAATCAGAGGAGCCAAATGATGAAGAACTTCATAAGGAGTCTTCATCAACCTCTTATTCACTAAAGCTCTATTCTGTACATAGCAAGCTGTATTGACAGCTTTAGCCCAAAAGGTCAGTGGCAACCCTGAGTCAGCCAACATTGACCTTGCTGCTTCAATGAGAGTCCTGTTCTTTCTCTCTACCACTCCATTCTGATCAGGAGTTCTAGGAATACTAAACTGCCTTCTAATTCTCTTGGACAGGTAGAAGTCATCAAGTGTGTGGTTTCTAAACTCTGTTCCATTGTCACTTCTCACACACTTGGTTCTTCTATTGAAGGGAATGAAACTTTGTGTTGTTTTCCTTTCAAGCAAGCAGTGCAGTCATCTTCACACTTGAACTCCTTCAGAGGCAATCCTCTTACTAAACCATGGCTTATCAGCTGATTCATGTTCTTGAAATTGACATGACCCAGCCTTCTATGCCATAGTGTAGACTCTTGAGGAGAGGCCTTGGAGAATAGGCAAGGATGGCCTTTTAGATCTATTTTTTTGGAAAGATCTAAGGCATACACTCTTCCTGTCCTGTTGGCCTTCAGGAGAGTGTGTTCATCCAACACCTTGTCAATCAAACTCAAAACTTCGGATGACAGAATCCGACAGTTCTGGCTTGTGAAAAGGGCAACATGGCCTTTGTCACACATTTGACTGACACTCAAGAGGTTGTACTTGAGATTCTCCACATGGTTAACATCATCAAACCTTATTTCCCCATTGGAAACAAAGCCTTTTACGATGATGTAACCCCTTGCATCATTGCCAAAAGAGACAAATCCCTTCTTTCCTTGAGAGTAGTCATTAAGAAGGGAGCTGCTTCCTGTCATGTGCATAGATCCTCCACTGTCTACATAGCAGATGCTTCTTTGGCATGTTGAAGAACCCTGCAAACATAACCATATGTTAGTTAGTCTTAGAGACCCAAACCTATTTGGTTTTGGGTCTGTTCTCAGCTACAGGTGCAGCACTAACAGGTGTGTTATGTGTGACAGCCTGAGGTGAAGAAGATGGTGCAGAAGAGGAACCCTTTGGCTTGGACTTCCTTTTCTGTGGTTTCAACACAGGAACATCTAAATGGTTGACTCTTCCCATAAGTTGCTGAACCATCATCACCAGCTATGTCTGATTCTATGATAAAGCTTTCAGCTTTTCAGACACATTGGAGTTTGCTAATGATGGATTCCTATGTTGTACCATCTTTTTCTGAGCAACCTCAGTTGTTGCCTGAGTAACCCCTACCTTCCTTTTAGATTTAGCTTTGGGCTTAGGGATTTCAGGCTTGGATGTTGCTAGTACAAACTTGGTTTCAAACTCATTCTTCATTTTAGTGATGTCCTCATTGATTTTCTCCTTCTGTTTGAGTTTGGAACCCCTTTTGTACCAGCAATCATCAGTAAGATGATTGAACAAGCCACATATCTCACATGGCTTCTTCTTCATCTTATGCTGATCATCAGCTGAAGAGGATGAAACTGCTGAAGACTTGTTCTTCAGCTGTTTGCTATCAGTACTAGCAGTTTTCTTCCTAGTGCCTGCTTTCCTGGCATCCTCTTTAGCTGTCTTCAAACCTTTCCTACTGTTAGTTTTCTTCTCTTTAGTGCTAACAGTAGTTGTGGTTTGAACTTCAGATGTTCTCACTTGCTCTCCAGTACCTTCAGTACTTCTAGTGACAACACCTGAGTTGATCAGCCTTTTGGTCATGTGACAGTCAGCATTTGAACCATCAGCTGTTATAGCATCAGCTGATTGGTGTTGGCATGAGTTAATGCTAACTTCTATCTCTGATGATGCTGAATCAGAAGATAGTAGGTCACATGATGAAAAGGATTGGTTATTGCTCTCCCCATCAGATTCAACTTCTGCTCTTGAAGTGAAATCTGTAGGAGGAGCAGTGTGATTATAACCAATGCCAAACTTTACATTGGAAGCTGATTGCTTACTAAGAAGCATTTCAAAACCCTTGCATGATTGCACCCATCGATCACACTCAACTTGGGTGGTTGCAAGAGTTTCCTTGAGGTCTCTGTACTTCTCTAGAAGTACATCTTCCCTAGCTTTATCATCTTTGATTTGACATTTAAGCTTGTAAATCTCATCATTTTTCTCTTTTAGAGCAACCTCAAAATCAGCTTTTCTTTTGGAAATAGTGTGCTCTAGCTCAAGATTTTTATCTATTAAAGCTACATTTGCTTCTCTAATAGAAGCAAATGCTGCTATGCAAGATTCGGAACAAAGCTTGGCTTTAGCCTCAGTGGATACCTGCAATGAGGCATTGGATGATGACCCTTCAGCAGAATCAAGGGCCATCAGAGCAAGATTTCCAAAAGGATGATCACCACCATGTTGACCAGCATCTTGGAGTAGTTGTTCCTGACCAGATAGATCATCTGGTAGACTACTCCAGTCAACAACACTTGGGGTGAAGAAGCTGTGTTGTTGAGGTTGTGTGTGATGATGAGATTGGGAAGATTGAGGCTCAGGAAGAGCATGAGGTGGTTGAGCTGAGGGTGCTTGAGTTTGACTAGGCTGAGGCACATAGTAACAGGGGTAAGGATATGGCATATGACCCTGAGGCACAAAATAAGCATGTGGTGCCTGTGCTTGTGATGGATGGCTAGAACTGGAGGAATGTTGCCCTCTGTGCTGTGAGCTATTGCTGGGAAAAGTCACAAAGGGTGCAGAGGAGTTAGATCCAGATGATCTACACTCTCTAGCAAAGTGTCCAAGCCTTTGGCACTTGTGACACCTCAACTTGCTCTTGTCAAAACCAACTTTGGTTTTGCCAGAGAGTCCAGGGAATTTCCTACCAGTTCTCTTGTAGAACTTTTGAGATCGGATATTTATCATTGTCATTTGGTTCAAAATATCCATCTCTTCCAGATCATCATCTGGAATGCCCTTCAAGTCCTCCATTAGAAAACACAAGTTGTCACCACTACCTCCTGAACTACTAACACCAACAAAAGCTTGTTCTGAGTTGGTAGAGAAATCAATATGCTCATCATAAGAACTTTCTGATGCAGCATATTCTGACTCCTGACTTATCAAGGCAGCATTTCCTTGAACAAAGTCATCAGCGAGCTTGCCAGAGGTGGACAACTTCCTCTTTTGCTCTATCTCTCTCTCAAATGTGAGCAGTTTCCCATGAAGTTAGGTGAGAGATAGAGTATCTAGATTTGCACTGGAGCGTAGGACAATGGTATAAGTGTCCCATCTCTTAGGCAGTGATCTAAGGAACCTGTTGTTCATCTGGCTGTTGGAGTACTCTTGTTTGATCATCTTCAGCTCAGAAATCAAACAAAAGAACCGCTCAAACTGCTAGGTCAGAGTCTCACCCTTTCTATAAGAGAATGTCTCATATTGTTGGGCGAGGATTTCCCTATTGTTTGCTAAGACCGAATCAGTTCCTCCAAATTGTTCCTTTAGAGCAACCCATAGGTCATGAGCAGTCTCATGATGCAGGAGCCCTAAATAAATCTCGTTAGGAATAGCCATGGCTAAAATTCCATGGGCTCTAGCATCAATTTCGAATAGCTTAAGATCTTCATCCGAATATTATTCAGGTTTCTTCGGAACCTGTTCATTAGATTCAGGGACGCTCACCATAGGCTTGTATGGTCCATGCACCACTGACTTCCAACAACCAGCACTGTTGACAGACAAGTGGTGAAGCATACGTCTTCGCCATATGTTATACTCGTTCCTCACAAGCATCGGAGGCTTGGTTGAGGAACCTGTGTTGTGAGGATCGTTAGTTAGTGTCGTCATCTCAGGTTTTAGTCAAAAACAAGTTTAAGCAAAACAAATGTAGCTCTAAACCACCAGAGAACCTCAAGATTTTGGCCAGAAATAGCAGAAACTCACTATCTATGGCTAATTCTTGCAAATTACTAATTCGATCAAATGTAGAGATCAAAAGAGCAGTTTCAAATGATCAATAGTGAAATCGATCAATGATTAACCCGCTCTGATACCATTTGACAGGATCTCAGCCTCTAGTTTGATCAATCAGATTGTTTTTGCAGCGGATTTAGCACGAAATTAGCACTTAAAGCAAGAACACAAAATATTTTGCACGTAAAAGTACAAACATAGAGAGAGAGAAAAGTTCTGCGAAAAAGAAGATTTTCTATTACTCAACACGTTTCGGCACCTAATACAGCATGGTTCACCATCCTTTTATAGACGGCAAAAGGATGGGTGATGATGTCACTTGACAGTGACATCAACCGATTATTAAACTTACAACAGATAGAACATAAAACTACTGAAGATGTCAACAGCTGACATATTCTTACAAAAGTGTTCTACCTATTACAAGTACTGAAAAGGAAACTACTGAAAAGCCTACAACGACTGAAGATCAAACTCTTCAGTCGTTTATAACTACTGAACTATAACAGCTGAAGAACAAGCTCTTCAGCTGTTGTACAAACTACTGAAACTAAATATAAAACTACTGAAATGAAAAACCATCACAACAACTGAAGAAGACTTCATCAGCTGTTGTGACAAACTCTGAATATTCAGCACTTGGTTCTTCAGACTTGGGCTTCAGATGATGTATCAGCTGATGACTTCAGTAGATGTCATCAGCTGTTATCTTCAGTCTTTGTCTTCAGACTTTGTGCATCAGTAGATGATCTTCAGTTCTTCAGTTCTTCAACTTTGATCTTCAGCACTTGTCTTCAGTACTTGAAGTCTTCAGTACTTGTATGTTTTAGTACTTCAGACTTCAGTACTTGTCTTCAGCACTTTAGATTCTTCAGCTGTTGTACTTCAGATCTTTGATCTTCAGACTTTGATTCTTCAGACTTTGTCAGAACAGCTGATGGGAGTCTTCAGCAGTTGTTGTAGTGACATGTGGGACTTAGAGGTTTTCCTGATCTTGGCTCATTGGTTCTTTTGGTCCAACAAACAACGAAAGAGCGAAGTAGATGATCAGACGCCACCGTTGATTTTGTGCTAGAAGCTTGCAGGAATGGTAGGTGTCGAGGTGTGGTGGAGGGCTAACGGTTTGATTTGCGACCGGAGGGGTGGTGGTGTAAGGTTTTAGGCAGACAATATTTATATATAGAATAATTAATTTTACACTTTAGACCCTAAACTATTTAGTAATTAATTTATTTTAGTTTGAAAATTATTTATTTTAAACCCTAAACTTTTCTTTCGTATTTTTATTTTACTCAAATGTTATAAACGCAACCCTTTAACGAACCAATTTAGGGGGAAATTTACATAATCTATGATGTGATGCAAAATAATATTAGCACCTTCAAGATTCGCAACGTTATGAGTGTGATTTGATAGTCTTTACATGAGCTATATTATATATATATATATATATATATATATATATATATTATATATATATATATATATATAACAATTAACCTATATGGTAATAGAAGAAGGAAATAAACAGTGGTTTATTGTTTCTTTTGCTTAGGGTACAACCATTCATTGCACCACCACCTTTTCAATTCCCTTATATGTGGGGTTGTGCCATTTTATTGTGGTTTAAAGAGAGAGAGTGTGTGCGTGTGTGTGTGTGGCTGTTGGGGAAGTGAGCTTTCTGTCGTGCTCATCAACGGTTGCTCTGTCACCATCCCCGTTATTGCTTCGTCGATATCCCTGTTGTTGCTCGACACCCGGTGCAGGTAGTTGTATGTGTGTGTGTAGAGAGAAGTGTTGATTCACCTTCTTCTCTTTGCCATCGCTGCCATGCATGGTGCTGCTTGTGTGCCGATCGACGTCCACCACTGCTTTGCCTAAATAGTGGCCCTCCTTTGTGTCGATGTATAACGGGTGGTTTCGGGAACCACCTGTATACCGGGCGAAGCTTGAGCGCCACCTCTAGGAGGCTTTTTTCTAGCCTACCAAGGTGTAAGGCCTCGTTCCCGAAGAACTCACAGTTGGTCTTTCATAGCACTATACATACGTAATATTATACATTTTTTAAAACATTACAGTGGAAGTCTTTAACATAAACCTTTCATTTTATTAATAGTTACTGTTGTTATGCAATACAATAACGTTAAACTGCAAAAGACAACATCCTTTGATTGCATTACAAAATAACAATAATAACATGCGTGAATGGATGTCAGTCTTGCCCCGCCAAATAGCCTTCCCCTGTGCCATCCTCAGCAACCATTACCTGTCAACTGAAAATGTATAAAAGTCAGTGTTGCTGAGTGAGTTCTAATTTTATATGTATCAAAATACTTTTTACGTTTCATACGTAAAAATACTCTTTTCCTTAAAATATTTTCTTTCATTTCGTACTTTATCATTATCGCACGTATTCATTTGTTTGGTGCTTTATCCTTTCGTTTGTTTTGTACTTCATCTTCATCGTTCGTTTCGTACTTTACCTTTATCGTTTGTTTCGTACCTTATTATTATCTTTCACTGATTCTAGATCCTGTCAAGCTTTTCACCCATCGTGGTACGAAGCCACGATCTTCGGGGTCGAATGACAAGGATCCTCTTTCATACTATGGATTCAGTCACCAAGACTAATTCCCCTGTGTGTGAACCCTCACGGGTTAGTCAAAATCGCATGTTATAAGACACACAGTTGAGCTAACAACTCTCAAAGAGTTGTGATCCACCTTTAAATCTGCTTGCAAGCATTTTCTTTCTTTCATTACGTTCCACTTTTCATCTTTGTTATCTTTCACTTCGTTATGTCATACTTTACGTTCATTCAAACATACGTCATATTATGTAAAGTCACAATATAATACTTTACGTCATATTACGTAAAGTCACAATATAATACTTTACGTATATCATGCACATATGCATACAATACATTTATCATCACCTCATACATATCTATGCACAAACCCTCTCATATTCATGCTTAGAATAGTCCAAAACAGTCCAAAAGTCAAACTAGAGTCAAACCCTAAAATTCTGTATTTCCTCAAAATTTCAGGAAATTTTCTAAGTGTTGGGCACATGGTAACTATTTAGGCGCATGAGGACTATTTGGGCGTTTCTCCACTATGCAGGCGCATGAGCTTATATCTAGCCATTTCTCACTTAGACGCATGAGCATCTTGGGTGTATAGGCACTATTTAGGCGCATGACCCTATACTTAGGCGTTCCTTTAAAAACTTAGGCGCATGAAACTACTGTTCAGGCGCATCAGCCTACACTTAGAATTTTCTAAGGAAAATCTAGGCGCACGAGCCTTGTTTAGGCGCATGAACACCAACTTAGACGTTGCTAACATATTTTTCAGTCCCAAATACCAATTCAACCTGTTCTAAGCTCAATATAACAATTCTAAACATCATCCAAGTATGAACAACAATAAAACAACCAAACTCATACACGTATACATACAGTTGTAAACATTACAATCATAAAAATAGTTTTGTATGCATTTTCAGCCCTGAAAATCTTTAAAACATGTAAAACATGGGGTCTAGAAACTCACCTTAGCTGCTTTCAAGCTCAACCTCTTTGAACTCGAACTTCCAAAGGATTTCTAACACCTAGAAATGTCAAAAACATCCAACCGAGCACATATACACGCATCAGAACATGCAGAACTCAGTTTCATGGTCAAAAACCCACAAAACCAAACCAAAACTCATAAAACACTTACCAATTACAAATTCAGCCCCTTTTCTCCTTGAAAACCCGAGAGGAACTTCACCTTTTTCTTCTTCTTACTTTTTCAGTCGAAAGATAGGAGTTTGGTGTATACATGGGCGGCAATACTCAAAATATAATAAAATATTTGAGTTTTGTCCTTTTTACACTTAGCCCCCTCCACTTTGGCTTCTTTTCTTTTCTTACTAAATACTTTTCTTTCCCTTTTTCTAATTTGTTTTCTTTCTTTTATTTTAGAAAAATTTCCGGGCGTTACAAGTCCACCCCCCTTAAAGAGGTTTCGTCCTCGAAACCCGTCACTCTTCGAATAACTGTGGGTAATGTTGTGTCATCTCTTCTTTAGTCTCCCACTAGACTCCGAACCCTTTTGGTGTTTCCACTGTACATGTACTAGTGTGTTGATACACGATGTCCCTAGTTTATTGTACTTAACAAATGGTACAATAACAACTGGTATCAGAGATGGATGATGAAAGCAGTAAACAATGGAGCTGCTGCGTTTGGTAAAGTTGAAAGATCTGATGACAAGGAAAGTGGTGGAGCAGGTGGGAGAGGGCGTAAAAAGAATAACGCTGATGATGGCGAGATGAATGTGTCAGATCGGGGAGAAGAAGATGAAGATGAAGAGTCTGCACGGAAAACCAGACTTGGACTCAATAAGAGAGGTGGTGAGGATGATGAGGAAGGTCCTAAAGGCGGTGATCTTGATTTTGATGATGATGATGATATTGAGAAGGGTGATGATTGGGAGTATGAGGAAATTTTCATAGATGATGATGATAATGACCAGGACAAGGGTCAAGGAGGTGGAGATGAGGGATCAAGTCAATCCAGAGCCACTGATACATCTTCTGTCCAACCACCTTCACATCAAGGTGGTTCATTAGCTGCTGGTGGATCTGAGCAAGATGCCATCCACCAGGACTTCCTGATCAGTGAGGATATCAGGAATTTTGACTTAGACGAAGAAGAAGAGGACTCTGACGAGGAACCACTTGTCAGTCAGGAAGGTAGCAAGTGGGTAACTACTGGGAGAGGAAAAGAGGTGGTCGGTACCTACTAGGCTTGTTTAAAGGGTGTCGACACTAAGGAGACTTATCCATCATATACACCCGAACAGACTATCAGCACAGGGGGAGCAAAGATGACTAAGGGGTCAAGGAGGAAGAGGATGGCCCAAACCATCGGGATGAAGGGGAAACGCCCAAGGATTATCTTGATAAGCTCTTCCACTGCCACTATCACCACCACTGCCACTACCACCATCACAACCACTACCACCAATATACCCAAAACCACACCTCCACAAACCATTCCTATCCCCACACCCATTTACACCACATCAACAACCACCCCAACCATCACCTAAGCCAGAACATCTAACCCCATTCCACCTTTCCAGGGCACTACTCTAACCACTGTTGGGTTAAAGGAATAGCTTGCAAGCCTTAACAGGCTAGTTCTCAAGTTGTTGGATACTGATGATCTCCGAGCCAACCAAATGAAGCAACTAATGGCAGTGAGTTCAGAATAGGGCAAGCAAATCGCCAAGCTGGCAGAGAAGAATGAAACCTATGAGCGGACTTTAGTTCAAGCTCACAAGGCCCTTCAAGCTCAGAATGAGCTAGTTCTAGCATCCACAAAGAAGATTGAGGATTTGGAGAAGAAAAATAAGATCATATTAAGGTTGAAAGATAAAAGCAAGGAGTCACTAAAGATTAAAGGAGATGGAGAAGATGGTGATGATGATGATGATACCAGTGATGATGAACCTGATGATGAGGATGATGAGGAAGAGACTGGTGAGAGTGGAGAGAAGAAGAAAAAAATATGATAAGGAGGATGATGAACCTGAAGGTGATACGAATGTGTCAGCCTCAAATCAATCTACGAGGGAGAGGCGTACTAAGAAGAACCAGGATCAGGGAACTTCTTCCTCAGCTCCTTAAGCGGATGAGCCTCAAGAGAGAGATCAAAGTAATGATTAAGAATATTTATGTAATTTGAAAATTTTTGAAATTGAACATTGTATTATATTAATGTAAATAATGATAATTTATGCTTAATGCCTTGACGATTCATTAATGTGTGCTTTGTTGATCATTCTATCAAACAGATGAAACTCAACAGGTCTATGAATACGTTGTCACTCCCCTTCAGCAAATTAAGTCTCAACTTACAATGACCTTGATTTGCAAGGGATTGTTAGACGATCTGTGAGTTACACACCAGAAAAGGGGGAGATCATCCACGATTTATCAGATGAACAACTCGTAGAGATGTTCAGACTGAACCCTGATGAGATAGTTAGAGATGCTCCTAAAGCTGATGTTATTAGTGATGAGAAGTTGCAAGGAGTTGATGAGATAGGGATAGAGGATATCACATTAGATCACTATCCTCAATACACAGATGCTAATGGAGATGTTATACCAGACATGGGTGAAACCTTTGTCAGTGGAGCATTTGAGAAGGTTGAGGAGAAAGTCACAGAGAAAGAAGCAGCAGAGAATTAAGCTCAAGCTAATGATGCTGATGTGGCATAAAGGAAGGCTAAATGGGCTGCATGTTTAGCTGAGATGAAAACTCAGAGAGAGCCTCCAAAGCAGAATGCATACACCAAGTTGTATAAGGTTAAAAGACATCAGAAAGTGTCGGGAAAGATTATCAGCTGGGCCTATTTTGAGGATTAAAAAGTTTATGCTATCAAAAGGAGAAAGGGATTGAGTATTACAGATATCCACACGATCTGAAAACTCTCCTAGGCTTTAAGCTAAACAGACTTACGTGCCTAAACCTGCTGTATGCAGACCCAGGAAAGATGTCGTGTTGGTTTGAAAAGGCATTGAAGAAGGAATACCACACGAGATGGGTCAACTTCAAACCTCAACAACCGAGGAGGTTTCTTCACAAAACTAAAGTTGACTCAATCTCTGGAAGGTGAAAAGTGGTGTTGAAGTGGAGTCTTTCGAGAACGATGTCAAAGATCCCATTAAGGTTTAAATGCCATAGGACTTCACATCACATTTCAAATGGTGGTATTATGATTGGAGAACGGGCAAAGCCGTGATTGTGCTAAACGAGATGGTAAGATTGAGACTATCAGGGTATTTAACCCAATGTGGCTCACTAACTTGTCGGCGGACGATGTTTATACTTTATACAAGTGGCCACTATTCTATGACACTCAGGACATTGTACAAGCTCTCCAGTTCCAGCACGTTATAAGACTATGTTTGCATTCGAGATTCATGCTGGAGTCACAAAAGAGGAGAAGTACAAGAAGTTTAAAGAGCATGTGAAGAGTATTAGACAATAGAGTAAACTAGGTCCAAGGGGAGTTTGTTGATCATGATGTCCCTAGTTTATTGTACTTAAACGCTTATGTCTTTCACTTCTTACACATATGTAATTCAAGATTAGTATTGTAATATGATATGTGTTTGGATGTTTATTTAACTTTGGTTATATCATATTCTTATAATATTCACTTACATGCTCGATGAACTATATATATATGTTTGAGGTTGTTGTGCACAGTTCTGAGTCAACAAATGATTCAAAAATGTGTTTGACTTAGTCTTGTGGTTATTCTGCTAATGGACCATGCTTATAGACCAGTCGCACGACTGAACCAGGTGACTGGATCAGTCGTACGACTAAGTCACAAGATTGGCTCAGTCACACGACTGAACCATTGATAGAGTTCAGTGGTGCGTATGAATCAATCGCATGACTCAGTCGCACGACTGAACCATGCTAATGGCTCAGTCGTACGACTGGACACTGAAACCTATAAATACCATATAATTTGTGAAAAAACGTAACACTTCGAATATTATCATACCCTAGCCGTCCAGAGCATTCCAGTTCGTCCATCCAACTTCAAAGTTCGTTCCTGATCGATTTCTACTCATTCTTAACGTTTGGTTAATCGTTAGATCGACCAGGTTATCGTTCTCACTGATTGGATCGCCCAATCCAATAGGATTCCGCACCATTTGATCTGGTTTCATGTTGAATTAGTTAGTACTCCCTATATACACGGTCCTAACATAGTGGAACCACTTTACTCCTTAGCCTCTTCTCTTTTGGAACCACTTTACTCCTTAGCCTCTTCTCTTTTCGATCTATGATTGCTACTGGTTGCTCTATGTATTTGAGCTGTTCATCCACCTCAATATCATCTAGTGGTACAATCATATCTTCATCGGCTAAGCACTTTCTCAGATGAGATACATGGAATGTCGGATGATGTAACACCCTCAATCTTATAACCATAATATAATAAGGAGGGTGCTACTAGTTGGGTTATTATAACAACTCAGAGACTACAAACGCAGCGGAATTTTATATATATTAAAAACTGTTTACATCGTTAACAATATTTACAAGACATTATCCGACATTTCAAAACTTTTTAAACTTCAAGTACTTCATTCCCAAAACCCAACATTTGTGGCCAGTATCGTACACCATAACCGGAAGCTAACTCTGTGGGGGGTCATCACGAGCACCTCTATTACTACCTGGCATGCATTAGAAAACAAACACAAAATCAGATAAACTGGTGAGTTCTAACATATACCACATTTCAATAACATTAACCCATCAACTGTTACCACACCGAATGATTCACACACACATTCATCAGTCCATTTATTTATCCCAGTATTGATATGCATATCGAATACCCACAAGGTATTTATGGACATCTTTTGATCAATTTTTAATTTGGTAGGTGAAACCTCCACCTCGCGCGTTGACGGGTCAAACCTCCGTCTATAGTTTGGTGGGTGAAACCTCCACCTCGCGCGTTGACGGGTCAAACCTCCGTCTATAATTGGCGTTGACGGGTCAAACCTCCGTCTATAGTTGGTGGGTCAGACCTCCACCTCGCCATTCACCATAATTTACCACTTTCAACTTTATTCACATTTTCTATTTATTTATATGCATGCCAGTGCCCGATTTTGTCAAACAACATTTATCAAACGACATTAACACATAAAAAGGGCAATTAGAACTCACCTTAATGTTTCCAACAAGTGGTTATCAATCCAAATATGCTAGGGCAGCTAAAACTTCTCTTTTTCAAAGCAAATCTAAAACAATAACCCTAACTTAGTCAAATTTTCCCTAGTTGACCACTTCACACGACTAAGGCTATGCGACTGGACTCATTCGTACGATTGAACATGCGACTGAGCTTAATCCTACGAATGGACCATACGACACAGGTGCGAATGAGCTATAACAGGGTTTGTACAAATGACCTCCATTCGTGCAATTGGTGCATGCGATTGAACTTCAGTCGCACGTTTGAACAATGCGATTGACTTAGTCGCACGAATGGGTCATGCGACTGGGCTCATTCGCCTGAAATGGATCAGCAGCTGCGTTCTTGACATATTTGATCCAAAAACTCGAGTTTTAACCGTTCAGATTATACCATATTCATAACAGAACCTGTACACTTCATTTACAACCGTTTCGGGTCCTTATTTCATCAAATTTCACAAAAACTAGGACCCGAACCTTCACTTTTCAGTTTAACAGAAAGATTGAACAGGAACTCTGATTAAAACATGTTTTTGGATCAATTCCCACCACCCACACAGCTTAACATATTCAAAAATCGATCCGTACCAAGCAAAACTTACCTAAACGGAGCTAGTTTGATCGATTTGGGCAAGAGCAGGGTGTCTGGGTTCGAAGGGAACAAGGGAAGGATGTTAAAGCAGATAAAATCTGCTTGTCAACCCCTTAACCGCCCTACTTATCCTTCATGCCTATTTTTAGCCGACATACTCAATCGCACGACTGGCTTATTCGCACGACTCAATCGCGCGATTGAGCCCATACGCCCGTCATTCGTGCGATTGAGCTTCATTCGCACGTATGGCATGCGACTGAACACTAAATCTAATTAAAATATATATTATTAAACTTTTGGATGTTACAAGTCTACCCACCTTATTTAGGGTTTCGTCCCCGAAACCTAACTAAAACAAATGAGGGTAGTTCCGTCTCATCTCTTCTTCTGGTTCCCAGGTTGACTCAGATCCTTGGCGATGTGCCCACTGCACCCGGACTAAGCTAATACTTTTATTTCTAAGTTTCTTCTCCTTACGATCTATAATGGTCACAGGTTGTTCAACATAATTGAGCTTCTCATCAACCTCAATATCATCTAATGGTACAAATTGAGTTTCATTAGCTAAACACTTCCATAATTGAGAGACGTGGAAGGTTGGATGAATAGCACTTAATTCTTCTGGCAAGTCCAACCTATACGCCACGTATCCTACTTTCTCTATTATTCGGAAAGGTCCAATAAAACGTGGACTTAACTTGCCCCTCTTTCTAAATCGAATAATGCCTTTCCATGGAGAAACTTTCAACAAAACGAAATCCCCAACTTTAAATTCCAATGGTTTTCTTCTACGATCTGCATACGATTTCTGCCTGCTTTTTGCTTCTCTAATACGATTTCTGACTACTTCAAACTTTAACATTGTTTCTTCAACTATTTCACTATTCCCCAATTCACGTTGCCCCATGTCTCCCTAATAAAGTGGAGTTCTGCACTTTCTTCCGTACAACATCTCAAACGAGGACATTTGAAGGGTAGCTTGATAAGTGTTGTTGTATGCGAATTCAGCTAAAGGAGGATGACTATCCCAGCTACCTCCAAAATCAATACTACATGCCCGTAGCATATCCTCCAATGTCTGAATAGTTCTTTCACTTTGGCCATCTGTTTGGGGATGATAAGCTGTACTAAAGTAAAGTTTAGTTCCCATGGCTTCGTGAAATTTTCTCCAATACCTGGAGGTAAATCTGGCATCTCTATCAGACGTGATACTTTTCGGAACTCCATGCAATCTGACTATTTCTTTAGTAAAGATATCAGCTAACTTTTCCACCGAATAAGTTTCCCTTATTGGTAGAAATAAAGCACACTTGGTTAGCTGATCTACCACTACCCAAATAGTATCATAACCTTTTGGTGTACGGGGCAACTTCGTTATAAAATCCATAGTCAGGTCATCCCACTTTCAAACTAGAATAGCTAATGGCTGCAACAATCCATAAGGTTTCTGATGTTTAGCTTTTACTTGGGCACAAGTCAGACATTTATTTACATACTGCATCATATTAAATTTCATCCCTGGCCACCAGTAATCATGCTTTAAATCTTGATACATTTTAGTCATGCCTGGGTGAATGGAATACCTAGATTTATGAGCTTCATCAAGTACCATATCACGTAAAGCCAACGGAACCCACATTCGACCAAACCTGATTTTAACACCATAACTATTTTCTTCTAAATACTTTTCTTGACCAACCATTCTTTCTCTCTTAATGTTTCCTTCTTTTAAGGCTTCCAATTGGGCTTCTTTCAGCTGTTGCATAAAATCAGGAGTAATTACAAGTTTATACGCCTTAACCTTAATCGGTTCGTACTTCTCCTTTCTGCTCAATGCATTAGCAACCATATTTGCTTTTCCGGGGTGATACAAAATTTCACAATCATAATCTTTGATTAACTCCAACTATCGCCTTTGTCTCATATTCAAATCTTTTTGCTCAAAGAAATACTTCAGGCTCTTATGATCAGTAAAGATGGTACACCTCACTCCATATAAGTAGTGTCGCCATATTTTAAGAGCAAAAACTACAGCTGCAAGTTCTAAATCGTGGGTTGGGTAATTAACTTCATGAGTCTTCAACTGTCTAGAAGCATAAGCAATAACTCTCCCACGTTGCATTAAAACACACCCCAATCCCTGATATGATGCATCAGAATATATTACTAAATCATCTACACCTTCTGGTATGGCTAATACTGGAGCTTGTGTTAATCGGTTCTTCAGTTCCTGAAAAGCAGCTTCCTGTTCCTTATTCCATTCATACTTAACATCTTTTCGAGTTAATTTCATCAATGGAGAAGCAATTTTAGCAAAATCCTGAATGAATCTCCTATAGTATCCTGCCAGTCCTAAGAAACTACGAATTTCTGAAGGACTTTTAGGAATCTCCCAATTCATCACGGCCTCAATCTTCGCAGGATCCACCAATATTCCATCCGCATTTACCACATGGCCCAAAAATTGCACTTCTCTTAACCAAAATTCACATTTCGAGAATTTTGCATACAACTTATTCTTTCTTAAAGTTTCCAATACTTCTCGAATGTGACAAGCATGATCTCCTTCATTCTTGGAATAGATCAAAATATCATCTATAAATACAATCACCGATTTATCCAACATCGGTTTACATACTCTGTTCATCAAATCCATCAATGCAGCAGGAGCATTCGTTAATCCGAATGACATCACCAAAAATTCATAATGCCCATATAGCGTACGAAAAGCTGTCTTTGGTATGTCTTCTTCTTTCACCTTTAATTGATGATATCCGGATCTAAGATCTATCTTTGAGAACCAATTAGCACCTTGGAGTTGGTCAAATAAATCGTCTATACGAGGTAATGGGTATTTATTCCTGACAGTCAGCTTGTTTAGTTCTCTGTAATCTATGCACATCCTCAAACTGCCATCTTTCTTCTTTACAAATAGAACTGGAGCACCCCACGGCGAAGAGCTGGGTCGGATAAAACCCTTGTCTAATAATTCCTGTAATTGCTTCAGGAGTACTTTTAACTCAGCCGGTGCAAGTCTATAAGGGGTCTTAGCAACAGGTTTTACCTCAGGTATTAAATCAATTCTAAACTCAATTTCTCTATCAGGAGGTATACCGGGTAGATCCTCAGGAAATACATCAGGAAAATTACAAACTACTGGAACATCTTCTAATTTCTTCGTCTTCTTAGCAGTATCAACTACATATGCCAAAAATGACTTGCAACCCCTACTCAATAATTTCTCAGCCTTAATCATAGATATGACTTTCACCACATTATCATGATTATCACCAAAAACCGTTACCAAATTACCATCTGGTGATCGCAACACAATCATCTTTCTTTTGCATATTATCTGAGCCTCAAACGTAGATAACCAGTCCATTCCCAATACTACATCAAAACCCCCTAATTTCATCATGTGTAATCTAACAGGAAATTTTACACCTTCTAATTCAATAAAACAATCATCTATTACCTCGCTAACAACTATAAATTCATTAGAGGCGGTTTCTACTGAAAAGGCAACATCTAGCTTTGATGATCTAACTTTTATTAAGGCATGAAATTTTATTGATATAAAACTTCTATTGGCCCCTGAATCAAATAAGACTCTAGCAGGTACATTATTAACAAGGAACGTACCCGACACAACATCCGGTAATGCCTTAGCCTCCTCCGTGGTCATTGTAAATGCTCTCCCCGAAGTACCACTACTACCACTTGTACTGACTTTACTCGGTCCTCCCACTGCACGAATAGGAACCGGTCCAGGTCTAAGCTTGGGACAATCAGATTTCATATGTCCCATCTCCCCGCATCCATCACACCGAAGTTCTGGACATCTGGAAACGAAATGTCCAGGCTTCCCACATTTACGACATGCCGGGTGATTCAATCTACATTCTCCTCTATGAAACTTCCCACATCTATTACACCGAGGAGGGGGACCTACAAAACCCCTAGCATTAAACTTTCTCTTCTGCGGCCCACTCTATCCATACATAGGCCTAGAACTCAGTGAAGTTTCCTGATGACTAACCACTTCTTCTTTCACCACAGGTTTCTCGGACTCAGCGACTTCCTCATACATGTCCGCAGCCAAATTCACCGTGGCTTGGTAAGTAGAAGGAGAATTTGACTTGACCAGCATTCTCACTTTAGGAGGTAATCCCTGAACGTACCTAGTAATCCTCTTTGTCTCAGGAGTTACTAAATGAGGTACCAAGTGCGCCATTTCTTCAAATCTAGAAGTATACTCTTTGTGACTTAAAGCGTCTGCTTGAAACTGCAAAAATTTAATCTCAATCCTGTCCATCTCGCCTTTTGGGCAGAACTTTTCTATCACTAGTGCTTTAAAAGTTTCCTACGTCATCTGACTCACAGCGGCCTCACCCATGGCCTGTTCTACTGTATCCCACCAATATAAAGCTTCTGCTTGAAAGGAATGCACTGCAAAGCCCACCTTCTGGTCTTCCTTACACCTACTAAGTTTAAACGCTGCTTCCATCTCTCGTAGCCATTTGTAAGTTACTACTACATCTTTTTGGCCTTCAAACTTAGGCGGGTCACATTCCTTAAAATGCTTATATGATATTGGTTTCTCCACTACAGGCTCAACAATAACAGGTGGAGGAGTTGGTTGGGAAGATGATTCACCACCTTTCCTAAGGTCACTCAACATTTCAGGTAAGGTAGTACGCAACACTCGGGCAACTTCATCACCTATAGCCGCCTTAAGTTCATCACCCGAGATCCTAGCTTCAGGTCTAGAATTTGTATTACTGGTTTCCTCCATCTACGATCAGAAATAAACCATAATCAAATAATGAGTGATACCAGGATGTTGCATATAATGTAAATTGCTCATAACATTGGCCAGGTGTTATCAATTATTTACATATTCACACCATCCTGCCTCTTCTCATTATCATTTCACAGTTTATTTCTAACCCTATCTAAACCACAGAATCATGCATACACATAATACTAATCCTTCAATTCAAACAATCACTTTTATTCAACACTTGACTAAATTATCACTAACAATTAAATACTCATCCACACAATACTTCACCCCACCTCCGGTCATAGATACTGGCACTTCCCACATTTTCAGTTAAAGTTTGAAACAATCAAATGTTCAAATCTCTTTAACTAAGGCTCTGATACCAACTTGTAACACCCTCAATCTTATAACCATAATATAATAAGGAGGGTGCTACTAGTTGGGTTATTATAACAACTCAGAGACTACAAACGCAGCGGAATTTTATATATATTAAAAACTGTTTACATCGTTAACAATATTTACAAGACATTATCCAACATTTCAAAACTTTTTAAACTTCAAGTACTTCATTCCCAAAACCCAACATTTGTGGCCAGTATCGTACACCATAACCGGAAGCTAACTATGTGGGGGGTCATCACGAGCACCTCTATTACTACCTGGCATGCATTAGAAAACAAACATAAAATCAGATAAACTGGTGAGTTCTAACATATACCACATTTCAATAACATTAACCCATCAACTGTTACCACACCGAATGATTCACACACACATTCATCAGTCCATTTATTTATCCCAGTATTGATATGCATATCGAATACCCACAAGGTATTTATGGACATCTTTTTATCAATTTTTAATTTGGTGGGTGAAACCTCCACCTCGCGTGTTGACGGGTCAAACCTCCGTCTATAGTTTGGTGGGTGAAACCTCCACCTCGCGCGTTGACGGGTCAAACCTCCGTCTATAATTGGCGTTGACGGGTCAAACCTCCGTCTATAGTTGGTGGGTCAGACCTCCACCTCGCCATTCACCATAATTTACCACTTTCAACTCTTATTCACATTTTCTATTTATTTATATGCATGCCAGTGCCTAATTTTGTCAAACAACATTTATCAAACGACATTAACACATAAAAAGGGCAATTAGAACTCACCTTAATGTTTCCAACAAGTGGTTATCAATCCAAATATGCTAGGGCAGCTAAAACTTCTCTTTTTCAAAGCAAATTTAAAACAATAACCCTAACTTAGTCAAATTTCCCCTAGCTGACCACTTCACACGACTAAGGCTATGCGACTGGACTCAATCGTACGATTGAACATGCGACTGAGCTTAATCGTACGAATGGACCATACGACAGAGGTGTGAATGAGCTATAACAGGGTTTGTACGAATGACCTCCATTTGTGCGATTGTTGCATGCGATTGAACTTCAGTCGCATGTTTGAACAATGCGATTTACTCAGTCGCACGAATGGGTCATGCGACTGGGCTCATTCGCCTGAAACGGATCAGCAGTTGTGTTCTTGACATATTTGATCCAAAAACTCGAGTTTTAACCGTTCAGATTATACCATATTCATAACAGAACCTGTACACCTCATTTACAACCGTTTCGGGTCCTTATTTCATCAAATTTCATAAAAACTAGGACCCGAACCTTCACTTTTTAGTTTAACAGAAAGATTGAACAGGAACTCTGATTAAAACATGTTTTTGGATCAATTCCCACCACCCACACAGCTTAACATATTCAAAAATCGATCCGTACCAAGCAAAACTTACCTAAACGGAGCTAGTTTGATCGATTTGGGCAAGAGCAGGGTGTCTGGGTTCGAAGGGAACAAAGGAAGGATGTTAAAGCAGATAAAATCTGCTTGTCAACCCCTTAACCACCCTACTTATCCTTCATGCCTATTTTTAGCCGACATACTCAATCGCACGACTGGCTTATTCGCACGAATCAATCGTGCGATTGAGACCATACGCCCGTCATTCGTGCGATTGAGCTTCATTCGCACGTATGGCATGCGACTGAACACTAAATCTAATTAAATATATATTATTGAACTTTTGGATGTTACAAATGAATTTCACTTAACTCATCAGGCAGTTCTAGTCGGTAGGCCACCTCTCCTACTCGTGCAATGATTCGAAAAGGCCCTATGTACCTCGGGCTTAGCTTGCCCCTCTTCCAGAACCGAATGATTCCTTTCCAAGGTAAGACCTTCAACCTAACTTGGTCGCCCACCTTGAACTTGATCGGTCTAC
Organism: Flaveria linearis; assembly: GCA_024085815.1. NCBI lineage: Eukaryota > Viridiplantae > Streptophyta > Magnoliopsida > Asterales > Asteraceae > Flaveria > Flaveria linearis. The sequence goes on from CM044001.1 coordinate 71,885,432, forward strand.
GCCTATTGTCGGCGTACGCCTTTTGTCTATCTTTTCCCGCTTTCATGAAAGCCTTGATCTTCCCTAACTTCTTAGTTGTATCCTCGATCACCTCAAGGCTTCCCAACTCTTTTTGTCCAATATCACCCCAACATACGGGTGTTTTCCACCTCCTACCGTATAGCATCTCGTAAGGTGGCATGCCAATGCTGGCATGATAACTATTGTTATACAAGAACTCAGCTAACGATAAGTTATCATCCTAACTTCCTCCAAAATCGATCATGCATGCTTGAAGCATATCCTAGAGTGTCTGAATCATCCTCTCTGACTGACCGTCCGTCTGGGGATGATAAGCCGTGTTAATGTGTAGCATCGTCCCCATCGCATCATGGAATCTCTTCCAAAAGTTCAATGTAAATCGGGTGTCACGATCCGACACGATATAAACCAGCACATCATGACGAGCTACAATCTCCTTGATGAACATATCCGCCAACATCTCTGATGAATACGTCTCACGGATCGGTAGGAAGTGAGCACTCTTTGTTAGTTGATCGACTATCACCCAAATGGTATCGTACCCCCTCGTCGTGCTGGGTAACTTCGTGATGAAGTCCATGGTGATGTGATCTCACTTCCACTCGGGTATATCCAATGGTTGGATCTTCCCGTATGGCTTCTGATGTTCTGCCTTCACATGCAAGCAAGTAAGTCACTTACTCACATACTCCACCACGTCTCGTTTCATACCCGGCCACCAGTAGTCTTTCTTCATGTCATGATACATCTTTTTGGCACCAGGATGAATAGAGTATCGAGTCTTACGAGCTTCATCCATAATCCTCCCTCGTAGATCTCCGTAACGAGGTATCCACATTCTCCTGTTTCGGGTTCTAACACTGTGAGTGTTCTCGCCCAACTCTACGTCTAGCCCTCTCATCCTTTCAGAGTTAAGGTGATCTTCTTTCAACGCCACTTCTTGAAATCTTTTCACCTGTGTCATCATATCAGTGGTCATAACCAACTGATAAGCCTTCACTCGAACCGGCTCGGGTCTATCTTTTCGGCTAAGGGCATCGGCCATAACATTAGCCTTACCCGGATAGTAATGGATCTCACAGTCATAAACCTTTATGAGCTCTAACCACCTCCTCTGCCTCATGTTGAGCTCCTTTTGCTCAAAGGAATACTTCAAGCTCTTGTGGTTCATGAAGATGGTGCACTTCGTCCCATACAGGTAGTGCCTCCAAATCTTCAACACGAAGACCACAACCGCTAACTCTAAATTATGGGTAGGGTAGTTGAGTTCGTGAGTTTTCAGTTGTCAGGATGCGTAGGTTATCACCCTTCCACGTTGCATCAGCACGCAACCTAGTCCTGAATAAGAAGCATCTGAATATACCACTAAGTTTTCACTCCCCTTGGGTAATGTCAAGACAGGAGCTTGAGTCAATCTCGTCTTTAACTCCTCAAAAGACACTCCTGTTCTCGACCCCACAAAAACTTCACATCCTTGCGAGTCAACTTAGTCAAAGGTGAGGCTATCTTGGAAAAGTCTGGTATAAATCTTCTGTAATAGCCCGCCAAACCCAAGAAACTATGGATCTCGGATGGCGTCTTTGGAGACTTCCATTGCATCACTGCCTCTACCTTTTCTGGGTCCACCATAATTCGTTCAGCATTCACTACGTAACCCAGAAATTGATCTTTGTGCAACCAATAAGCACACTTAGAGAATTTGGCATACAACTTCTCTCTTCTAAGTGTCTCCAATACTTTCCGAATATGACCAGCATGTTCTTCCTCGCTCTTTGAATAAATCAGGATATCATTAATAAACACGATCACTGATTTATCCAACATGGTCCGACACACTCGGTTCATTAAATTCATAAAGGCAGCTGGCAGGTTAGTCAGACTGAAAGACATAACAAGAAACTCGTAGTATCCATAACGCGTGCAAAAAGCTGTCTTAGGAATGTCCCACTCCTTCACCTTCAACTGATGGTAACCAGATCGAAGATCTATCCTCGTGAACCAACTGGCACCTTGGAGCCGATCAAAAAATCATCAATCCTTGGTAGCGGGTACTGATTCTTCACCGTCAGCTTATTCAGCTCTCGGTAGTCGATGCACATCCACATACTACCGTCCTTCTTCTTCACAAACAATACCGGAGCACCCGAAGGAGAGATGCTCAGTCGGATAAACCCTTTATCCATCAACTCCTGCAGTTGATCAATTAGTTCCTTCATCTCGGTAGGAGCTAATCAATACAGTGCTTTGGCAATAGGTTGAGCATTGGGTATCAGATTAATCTGAAATTCAATCTCGCGATCCGGTGGCACACCTGGTAAATCTTCTAGGAACACGTCCAGAAAGTCACATACCACTGGTACATCTGACAATTGTGGTACTGACGCGTCCACATCTTTCACGTAGGCCAGGTAGGCATTACATCCACATCTCATGTATTTCCCTGCCACCGCCATCGATATCACCTCTGGAACCGTAGTGACGTGATCACCGTAGACCGTCACCGAACTTCCATCAGGCTTAATTAATCGAATCATCTTTCCACGAGACACGATGTTCGCCTCATAGGTTTCTAACTAATCCATCCCTAGCACTACATCAAATCCGCCTAGGAGCATCACATGCAATTTAGCAGAAAACCTATGACCTTCTAGTTGTATGGCACAATCCTCTATCTTATCAGTAATTCTAGTACACTTACTAATAGTAGTTTCTACATCAAATGGCTTGCTAGTACTTCTACTACTAACAGACAACTTATCACAGAAAGTAGTAGAAATAAGACTCCTAATAGCACCAGAATCAAATGATATAGAGACACAAGTCTAGTCTACTAGGAATATACCTGTTACGACGTCGAGATCCGCCCTAGTCTTCTCTTTCTCCTGCTCGATGCCCTCCTTTGCCCTGGAGCTCTCCACCCTTTGTTCCTTGCAGTCTCTCCTCATATGCCCCTTCTTACTACAGGCATAACACTTCACCACACAACAATCCCTTTCCATATGGCCATCCCTTCCACATTTGAAGCAGACATTTGACCCCCTGCTATATTCTCCCGTATGATTCTTCCCACACTTGCTACACACCTTTGCCCTTCTCGTGGTTATGGCCATTTTACAACTCTAGACCTTCGCCTTTTTGGCCTTGGGAGTGGAACCATCGCTACCAGAACATTTCCCACTCCAGTTGCCCCCTGTCCTTTCATCTTCCCTTACGGCTCTCATGACCCCAGTCACCACCTCCGGCAGTATCATGTGCATGACCTGTTGCACCCCATCTGCTATGGCTTCCTTCACTAAGGTCGTCAGATTAGGGCTCCCATCCCCACCCACATGGTGGTGAAGCCCGGGCCCTTCAGGCGCTATTTCGGCATTCAAAGCCATGTCCCTCATAACACGTGACCCAGCGCCACGTCCACCACTACCTCCACCTCGAGCAACTCTCTGGAATCCTGTACCAGCCATCCTAAGCACTATAAGATTCAAACACTGACATGGTAATTCAAGGGAATAGCTCAGTTTATGTAAAGTATAGTAAGTTTCTAATTGCAGTGGCCAGTTGTGATTAGCCACTTACTTTACTCTTCACACCCCAAGCATTTCCTATCCTGACTACATCAGTATCTAAATCTACTAAGAGCACGTAATTAACTAGCACATAACTACAATTAACTTTGAAAAATAAATACTTAATGGCACGTAGCTACTCGGGCTGGCATCCCTTTTCTTTAATCCCATTCTTAGTTTAAGATTAGGTTTTGAAAATATTTACCCAATTCACTTAAACTTTGGCTCTAATACCAACTTGTAAGGCCCCGTTCCCGGGCACCTCACAATTGGTCATTCATAACACTAAACATACATATTATTATACAATTCATAAAATAACACATTGGAAGTCATTAACAAAAAAACCATTCATTTTATTTATAATTACTGTTGTTATGCAATACATCACGGTTCAACTACAAAAGAAACTATCACTGATTGCATTATAAAACAACAATAATAGCATGTGTGAATGGATGCCAGTCTTGTCCTGCCAAGTAGCCTCCATGCGTGCCATCCTCAGCAACGTTTACCTGTCAACTAAAAATGCATAAAAGTCAGCGTTGCTGAGTGAGTTCTAGTTTTATAAGTATCAAAGTACTTTATATGTTTCATACGTAAAAATACTCTTTTCCATAACACTTTCTTTACTATCACACGTGTTCATTCGTTATCGTACGTGTTCGTTCGTTTCGTACTTTATCATTTCATTCGTTATTACTCGTTTCGTACTTTATCCTTATCTTTCGTTAACATTCGTCTTGTACTTTATCACTAACTTTCGTTAACATTCTTTCGTACTTCATCACTTCATTTGTTTCATACTTTATCATCTTGCTCGTTTCATATTTATTCTAGATCCCGTCAGGCCTTTCCCCCATCACGGTCCAAAACCGTCATTCCGAGCACGAAGCTCCTTTACTAATTGGCACGAAGCCCGTGGCCCGAAGCCACCATTCTAGGCACAAAGCTCCGTTACTAACTGGCATAAAGCCGTATCATATCTTGGCATACAGCCTGGGGTCGAATGACAATGATCCCATTTCATACTTTAGGTTCAGTCACCTAGACTTATCCCCCTGTGTGTGAACCCTCATGGGTTAAAATCGCATGTTATCAAACACACAGTTGAGCTATCAACTCATAAAGAGTTGTAATTCTTCGTTCTTTCTGCTTGCAAGACTTTTCTTCCTTTCGTTACGTTTCACTTTTCATCTCTGTTATCTTTCTTTTCATTATGTTATACTTTACATTCATTCACTCATTCGTCATACTACGTAAAGTAATAACATAATACTTAACGTATATTATATTATAATATAAATACGTTTTGAAAATTAATAAAAGATAACAACTCATGTACATATGCATATCATACATTTATCATAATATCATGCATATACTATTCATAACCCTGACTTATTCATGCTTAGAATAGTCCAAAACAGCCCACAAGTCAAACTAGGGTCAAACCCTAAAATTTTATTTTTCCTTAAAATTCAGAAAAATTTTCTTAGTGTTGGGTGCATGGGAACTATTTGGGCGCATCAACCTTGTTTGGGCTTTTCTCAACTATGTCGGCGCATCAGCCTACACTTAACCACTTTAACACTTAGGCACATGAGCCTGTTGAGCGCATAAGCACTATTTGGGCGCTTCATCTTACAATTATTTCAGCCCAAAACTCAGGCGCATAAACTACTGTTCAGGCGCTTGGACTTACACTTAGGAATTCTAAGGTAAATCCTGACGCATGAGCTACTATTTAGGTGAATCACTTTACTTAAAACTTTTCTAAGGCAAATACTAGGCGCATGGGCTATTGTTTGGATGCATCATCTCATACTTAGACTTTCAAGCCTATTATTCGGACGCATGGCCCTGTTTGGGTGCATGAACACCCTTTTCATATGTTTCTAACATATTTTCAGTCCCAAACAATATCTTAACATGTTCTTAACTTATACTTACCCTTCTAAGCATCATCATAACATATACAACCATAAACTACCAACATACAAACATATACTCATATGGTCATACATATAACTTTTTATAAAAATCGTTTACATGCATTTTTAGCCCCAAAAATTATAAAACAAGCAAAACATGGGGTCTAGAAACTCACCTTTGTTGCTTCCTGGCTTAAGCTTTTCCACTCAAACTTTGTAGACGTTTCTAGCACCTAAATACTTCCAAAAACACAATTCCGCACACATACACACACATAGGAACGTGTAGAAATCAGTTTCACGGTCAAAAACACATAAAACCGAACTAAAAACACAAAGAACACTTACCACCTTTTAAAACATAAAACCGAACACTTATCTCTCTAAAACCGAACACTTATCTCTCTAAAACCGAAGCTTTGCTGCTTTCTCTCTCTAAAACATCGAGCAGTGGCGTCTAGCAAGTGGTGTGGGCGGCCATACCACCTTTTAAACAAAATACTAATACGATTTTTTCCTTTTACACTTTGCACCCCTCCACTTTGGCCTCATTTTCTTTCTTACAAAATATGTTTCTTTTTATTTCTCATTTCTTTTCTTTCTTTATTTTGACCAGATTTTCCGGATGTTACATCATGGCTCGGTGATGATGATGATGACAACCTGTCATCTAAGACCCATATCCCTCTATTAGTGTTAAATGGATTATGTGAGCCTGTTGAGGTCTTGCATTGAACTGTTTTTGCTTTGTTGATAGTGGTTATGGTATGATGATAACGATATGCTTTTGTTTAGCTGAGACGTGTTTTATAAACTTATAGGTTAATATGTATGCGAGATGGATCTTAACAGACATGTAGGTTGAAATCTGTGATTTTTTTAGTAATCCTTGATATGAATTTAATTTGGTCTCGTTGTTGAAATTTGATTTTTCCTTGATGGGAGTTAAATTTGGTTGGGTTGTTCAAATTGGCTTCGGGGCAAATTTATTAGTTGGTGTAAACCTGGTGTGTTATTCGATTATTTTAGATTTATAGAACACATAGAAACTTTGTTAATAAATAAATTTGTTATTCGGCTATTTTAACTTTATAGAATACATAGCAACTTTGTTAATAAATAAAGGTTTCAATGGTACTAACGTGATGATTAGAAAAAATGCATTTATTTGAGCTTCATTTTAACCGGTCTAACACGCGCGCAACGCGCACATGGGTTCAACACTAGTTATAATAATAATGATAGTTATAATAATAATAATAATAATAATAAATAATAATAATAATAATAATAATAACAATAACAATAACAATAACAATAACAATAACAATAATAATAATAATAATAACCATTTTTATAATTTTAATACTAAAAGAACTAATTATAACAACAATCATAATTTATCAATATTAATATAATTTATCGTTCTGTAATTAGAATTTCGCACGACTAAATAACGATATAAATTATTACAATTACGGACATATTAATTTACGAAGACAATGACTGCATAAACAAATGATAACGAACTTTGTGTTAATTAACGGATCTGAGAGTGACGGATGTCACATAAAGAGTAACAATCAGCAGATTACAAGTGGGTTGATAAGCTAACTGTAACAGCCCGAGTTCCATGGTCAATTGTAATAGTAAAAATAAAAGAAATATGAACTTTATATTTGTATATTGTTAAACGAGTAAGTGATGAGTGAAATGACTATTTTAATTTTAAAGTTTTAGACGAGTTTTAGTGTTGTAAGAGACCGTTTAAATATAAATAAATATAATATATTATATTTAAACGGGCTTCCTTTTAACAAAACTCGGGTCGACTCGTAATAAGCTCGTCTCAAAGGCATATATGAAATTTTATAAGACGTCATATTTAAAAAGTTATAAGAGAAAAAAAAAGAAAGCAGCTGAATTAATTATAATAATATAATAATAATATTATTTAAAAATTAATTAAACTAGCAGGCAGGCAAGTCACTTTTACCTCCACGTCGCTTAGTTTTCCACCCACCTTTCTGCTTGCTTATAAATAGAGACCTTAAGCTTGAATTTAGATTAGAATTTTTCTCGTTTTAAGGTATGTTCTCGTTTTAAGTTTATGTCAAGTTAATTATTATTTATTTTAGATTATTATTATTATTAGGAGTAGTTTTAGTATTATTAGTATTATCATTTTTAAGCGTTAGGGTTATTGTTAGGGGTGGGTATTGGGTAGCCTAACCTTAGTTAGGCATGGACTGGTCATCCATGCTTAAACAAGGTAACGTAAACCAATATCCAACCATTACAATAACTAGTTAGTTGTACTATTATCTAACATAGGATTACTTCAACTATATCAGGACCTATAGATATTATCAGATTGCACTAGAAAAGGATATCAACTTTTAGACAACTGCTAAACAGGTGACTCCTCTGAACTGCTTTCTAAAACAGGATGTGATGCTTTGATAACTGGTAATAATTGAAGAATTGACTATCAATAGCATCTGTGATATGTGGCAATGCTTGATAGGATGCTTGAGAGGTGTTTGTATGATTCTATTTCAGCCAGTGGAGTTTGTATACATAGCCTGGTTATGTGAATTTATACTGTGTTTACTCTGTTCCTATCTGTTTGCCATGACTGTATCGTCTTGATGCAATAGTTAATATTAATATGTTTTGAATCTTGAAGAATGCTATGTTCATGAACTCATAAGCTTTATGCTGAGTCCCAAATGTTTTTTATTTTATGGACCCACATCCTAGTGCCAAGAGATTGTAGAATTTGGAGATTACGGGCTAGTATGCGAGGAAATAAAGGTCTAGAGCGCTACTGAAGATTCAAATCTCTAATATAGTTAAGCTGATGTAATGGTATTATCTATCATGACAGATATAATATATATTTTGATGTATAATCAACGTTGGACTTCCGCTGTGAACTCCATTATTACTATGTGTTCTGTATTTCTGATGTGTAACGCTCTTGGGATAGCCCGGGAGGCGGGCATTACAAGTTGGTATCAGAGCCATATTTTAAATGAATTAGGCATTATCTGTTAGTGTTTAAACTTAAACTAAGATGCGGAAGACTACCTAGATTGCCAAACGAGTCAAGTAACGTTATGATAGATAAAAAGAGTTAGATATGTGTTAAACATATAGTGGAAGATAATTAGAATATGTAAATAATGTAAAAGGTTAATAACAGTTAGCTAATGTTATTAAAGATTTACATTCGTAAATTGTGTTTTGGTTTGTTATCATTTATGTTTACCTAAACATAAGAAGTAGATTAATAGCATTGATCAGGAATTGTAGAAGACGTACACCTCTACGGATAGTCTCATGTTAATTAGTCTAATTAATAGAAGTAACTAGGCAAGACAAGTCATGATTAGTAATAGTCAAATAAATTATAAAATAGAATGTTCAAAATAACAAGCAAACAGAAATGCTCAATAAGGATGACATTCATGTTCAGACACTCATATTGATACATGATGAAGGAAAGCTAGAATATTAAAGTGAGGTAAATTGATTATTATGCTTGGATAGTAAGATTCTAACATGTTGATTAGTTCCTATGTCTTAGAGGTGAAGTGATAGCTCCATATGACAAGGATTAGTGGTGTAATGGAATATGAACCTATGGGCTAGATGTACATTATCATATTTTTAAATGTTGTATTAGTATTCATCACGAGTGTCAATCGATAAGATAAGATAAAATATAAAGTGATGAATAGTATGTTGAGAAAGGATGTTACCCTAAAACATTGGAACTAGTATCAAGTAACTAAAAGCAAGATAGATTGTCAAAGGTGATCGTGGATGTAGAACAGATATAAAGAACTATGAAATGTATGATTAGATAACAAGTTAAATACAAAACTTTATCTTTAAGATGTCAAGATTATTATTGCCACTCAACCAAAAATTAATCTAGAGAAAATAGAAAGCAAATCACAGAAAAGTTTCTCATTATCTAGAACTAAGATTGTAAACTAAGAAAATAGAAGAGTAAGTACAAGAGTGTGCTTATAAGTCCTTCATGACGTGCAACTCTCTAACATTTGATCACAACAAGAGATTGGTAGAGGCACATGAGTGCTGAAGTCAAATGATAGTTGTCTTAGAAATTTATGAGTACATGCAACCAATTAGATCTAATTTTCAGTATATTCATTTCAATCAAAAAGATTATATTGGTGCGAATAAAAATTCTAGTATCAACTACATTTAGGCCATATATGAATTAAGAAACTCAAGCTTTACACCATACCTTCATAAGTAGAATGACTAATGGGAGACAAAAGACAATAGTTGAGATCATTAGGATCTTATGATAAGCTCGAATGGTAACTTGATTCCTATTTACTTGATACCTATGGAAACCAAAAGAATTTGAGGTAGTCAAAGGAATTGACTAGCAAACCTTTAACTAAGTATAAGTTACTTTCAACAGAAGAATTATGTAACTTAGATTGCCTAAAAAATAGTAGTATCTGATGACTGAGCAGAAAAATTATCACTATGACTCAGGTCCATAAACTTTTAAGAAAATAATATATTATTGTTCTAGCATATGCCATGAACACTATGAAGAAATAGAAAGTTTGAAGCATTTTTAGAACAATATATGATCACTATAAATTATTGGTGATCTAATCGAATTCACCAATGCACCAGGGATATTCATGGATTCATAGAGCATATGATAAAGTTTAACACTATTTGGATAAATTCATTATCGTTTTCTTCAAGGACATTTTGATATATTCGAAAGACTGAAGAGACCACGAGGATCATGTTAAAGCAATTCTAGAATTATGTAAGAAAGGAAAACCTTACACCAAATTCTAGGAATATAAATTTTAGATACATGAAGTTTAATCCTTAGGTCATATGTTCAACGAGTAAGACAGACAAGTAACACGGGCTAAGAACAAGCAATTAAGGAATTAAGAAACACCATAGAATCACACATGATTTTAAAATTTTCTAGGTTTTGAAGGTTACTATAGAAACTTTATTCACACTTTCCAAACCCATGAAAATGAAATAAATTATTAATTGACAATGATTATGAGGTGAAATTGTAAAGTCCAGAATCCGATCGATCGAACTTTGTTTGATAGTTGCACTTGATAACTCGTGAAGACGGGTGCGCACTCTAATCGGATCAACCGAGAGAACAAAATATTCAGCACAAAATCATTGTAATTCAAATGTATATATGATGTCGAATGATTACAATGATAATCGATACAAGATCGATCTCACCCGAAGGTGGAAAATCACAAACGTGATCTGCTCAATTGAGCGAAAATAAAACACACACACTTAATGTGTAGCTCTCGGTTTTGGAAATAAATGGCACACCCTCTAACTAAGCTTGCATGTGCATATATATACACATGCATACAAATTGTCGCGTGAGTTTTTGTAGAAACAGCAAAGTTTGTCGCATGCATGTAACAACCATGCATTGTCGCATGCATTGTTTCACAAGTGGAATTCCACTTTTCAGCTTAATATTTCGCATGCATGTAGTGTATGCATGCACATTTCGCATGCATATTTTCGCATGCATACATTTCCATTTTTCGCATCTTCACGCGAGAGTTGCATGGCATGCATGTTGTCATGCGAAATGATGTCACGAGACCTGCAACGATATTGTAATCCAACTGTTTAGTCCCTTACAATCTCCCCCTTGGATTATGATATCGTTTTTATCACTTGAGCATTTTCACAAACACTTGGTGTGCGTATCAATAAATCACCTCAACCATTTCATTTGAACCGAATTAGTCTTCAATTTCTTCAACAAATCATACAATCTGAATTGAATTGAGATGAACTTGTGTGTGTGTCTCGGTCTCGGATTGAACCTTGATGAAACCGGATAAACTTTCAACTTGTTTAACGTCCTCGAACGGAAGATCGCGGAATAATGATCCGTTGTATCAAGAGCAACACCTTGCTCTGATACCAAATGTAAAGTCCAGAATCCGATCGATCGAACTTCGTTTGATAGTTGCACTTGATAACTCGCGAAGACGGGTGCGCACTCTAATCGAATCAACCGAGAGAACAAAATATTCAGTACAAAATCATTGTAATTCAAATGTATATATGATGTCGAATGATTACAATGATAATCGATACAAGATCGATCTCACCCGAAAGTGGAAAATCACAAACGTGATCTGCTCAATTGAGCGAAAATAAAACATACACACTTAATGTGTAGCTCTCGGTTTTGGAAATAAATGGCACACCCTCTAACTAAGCTTGCATGTGCATATATATACACATGCATACAAATTGTCGCGTGAGTTTTTGTAGAAGCAGCAAAGTTTGTCGCATGCATGTAACAACCATGCATTGTCGCATGCATTGTTTCACAAGTGGAATTCCACTTTTCAGCTTAATATTTCGCATGCATGTAGTGTATGCATGCACATTTCGCATGCATATTTTCACATGCATACATTTCCATTTTTCACATCTTCACGCGAGAGTTGCATGGCATGCATGTTGTAGTGCGAAATGATGTCGCGAGACCTGCAACGATATTGTAATCTAACTGTTTAGTCCCTTACAGGAATACCATCCATGAAAAGAAAAGTTGGTCACTGATGCACTCTATAGAAGAAAATGACCCAATCATTAAGAATTTGTGCATACAAAAAAATAATGTTTAGATAAACCCCTTAGACCAAATTGGTATTCATATTTTGAAAAAAAAAAGAGAAAAAGAAAGAGAGAAGAAATAAATGATTGGTATACAAAAGCTATTAAGAACTAAAAGTCATAGTATCCTGAGCCTGCGCAATCGGATAGGAGTTTTGAGTCTTGATAGATTACAAGATATAATACTAATGGAAGCCTATGAATAAAAATATACAGAGCATAGATATAATAATAAAATGCATTAAGATTTAATGCTTACTAGTATTCAGGATTCAAAGATCAATCACAAGACATGTAGAGAAATACATAATCTAATTAGGAATTATGATGGAACATCAGAAATTATCTAACCAAGTAAAAAAATCTTAAATATGGTAATGAAAACGGAAAAATAGAATTCATTAATTTCACGATCAAGTTATAAGTATGACACCATCTAGCTAGTGGATGATAAGCTTACCAAATTAGTACACTCTCTACCTATCTTTCAAACTATAACATAGAAATTTTAGTCAAACTCTATTAGTCTCACATTAGATTTTTATATCTAGACTATATATGATAGAGTTTCTCGTTTCACTTCAAAACTATTATAGGGTTTCCAGAATAAACTAATAACTCGATTAAACTGGAGAACCTTATATTTCACAATAGTAGTAGACTTTCCTTGGGGATTAAAACCCTAAGCAATTTAATATAGGAATATATTAGAGTTCGTATAACAAGAGTTTGATATGATTTGATCACTTTTGCGCTAAATAAAATTCTAAGAAATAAGGTACGGTGGTCAAATGTAATAGTAAAAATAAAATAAATAATCTAAGAAATAAGGTACGGTGGTCAAAAGAAGCTATTAATCATATAATATAATAATCTTAGCTCAAAAGATAATTTTACTAGTATAGGTCAAGTGGTAAGGTTAGAAAAGAGTCTGAGAAAACTTGGGGATTGGCAGAAGAAATAAAAGCCAAATATCCTCAACTCTTCGGGTAACCTTCAAATTTCGAGAACGAAATGCTTTTAAGGAGGGAAGAATGTAAAAGCCCGAGTTCCATGGTCAAATGTAATAGTAAAAATATAATAAATATAAACTTTACATTTTGTATATTGTTAAACGAGTAAGTAATAAGTGAAATAACTATTTTAAATTTAAAGTTTTACACGAGTTTTAGTGTCGTAACAGGCCGTTTAAATATATATAAATATAATAATATATTATATTTAAAAGTGCTCCGTTTTTAACAAAACCTGGGTCGACTTGTAGAGAAAAATGCTCGTCTCAATGGCATATCTGAAATTTTATAAGATGTTATATATAAAAAGTTATAAGAGAAAAACGAAATAAACAGATGAATTAATTATAATAATAATATAATAATAATAATTAAAAATTATTTAAGCTAGCAGGCAGGCACGTCACTTTTACCTCCCACATCGCCTAGTTTTCCACCAGCCTGTCTGCTTCCTTATAAGTAGAGACCTTAAGATTGAATTTAGATTAGAAGTTTTCTTGGGAACGCTCTAATATAAAGAGAATCCCGAGTAATCGATAACCCATTGGGTATTATTATTAGTTTTTTTTGGAGCTCGGGTAGGAGCGGGAGTAGGGAGTCTACGTCAAATTGTCGTAGATAGTTTTAAGGTATGTTCTCGTTTAAGTGTATGTAAAGTTAATTATTATTTAGTTTAGATTATTATTATTATTAGAGGTAGTTTTAGTATTATTAGTATTAGTATTTTTAAGCGTTAGGGTTATTGTTAGGGGTGGGTATTGGGTAGCGTAATCTTATTTAGGCATGGACTGATCACCCATGCTTAAACAAGGTAGCGTAAACCAATATTCAACCACATAATAACTAGTTAGTTGTACCATTACCTAACATAGGATTACTTCAACTGTATCAGGCCCTAGAGATATTACCAGATTGTACTAGAAAAGATTATCAACTTTCAGGCAACTACTAAACAGGTGAGTTCCTCTGAATTGTTTTCTAAAATGGGATGTGATGTTCTGATAACTGGTAATAATTGAATAATTGACTATCAATAGCATCTGTGATATGTGACAATGCTTGATAAAATGCTTGAGGGCTGCTTGTATGATTCTGCTTTAGCCAGTTGAGTTTGTATACATAGCCTGGTTATATGAATTTATATTATGCTTACTCTGTTCCTATCTGTTTACCATGGTTTATCTGCTTGATGCAATAGTCAATATTAATATGTTTTGAATCTTGAAGAATGCTATGTTTATGAACTCACAAGCTTTATGCTGAGTCCCAAATGTTTTCTATTTTATAGACCCACATCCTAGGTGCCAAGAGATTGCAGAATTTGGAGATTACGGGCTAGTTTACGAGGAAATAGTGGTTTAGAGTGCTACTGAAGATTCGGATCTCTAATACAGTTAAACTGATGTAATGGTATTATCTATCATGACAAATATAATGTATATTTTGATGTATAATCAAAGTTGGACTTCCGCTGTGAACTCCATTATTACTATGTGTTCTGTATTTCCGATGCGTAACGCTCCCTGGGATCACCTGGGAGGAGGGCATTACACTAATCTCAATACTATAAAAGTGAGATGTATTTATATTAAGAAATTTAAACACAAGTAATAAATCACTTTATATCTATTCTTGGTTTAGAAAAACATATGTACAACATAGACAGAAAATCGACACATTAAAACTAAACAGCTTCAGTACTACACTTTCTCTAATCAGCAGCCGTCAACGTACGTTGATACAAACAAACTTGTCTAGTGTAACAGTTGTTTAGCAGCTTGTCAAGTTGAGTGCTGATAAGCAGTCAATCAGGAGTTCATCACTTTAAGTGTTGATCGGTAGTGGTTCATCACTTGCAGAAATCGGCAGTTGACAGCCAGTGCTAATCCTTGAGTTATTGGTAGCTTTATCCTATTCATATATCAACAGATATGCCGAAGATAAAGTCCATCTGCTGAAGGACTACATCAAACTGAGGAAGTACTAAATAACTATAAATCAACATTAGTACATCTACTAAAGTTCTAAAGCTCTGCTGATTCACTGCCTATGTAGATAAGAACAATAGCATTGAAGAGTACTCGCAATAACAATACTATGCAGTTGTTGATCTTTAGTTTTGCTAATCTCATCTATGTTGTACCTTGTTTTGCAACCAATAGTATTACACATTCATGGAATGCCATAATGTGTAAATCAATTGCTGCAACATGCCATTGATTCTAAACCTAGAAACAATGGTTAAAACTTTTTCTAGTGTTTAGTTTTGATAGTATAAATACCTTATACTTGTATAGTTTTGAATTTAGCTAGTTTACCCACTTGTTTTCCTATCAATGTTTTATGTAATCAGTAAATATTATCATGTGAATACTTTGAAATAATTTCCATTGTTATTTTCATTTATGTATTATATATGTGTTTGTTTAGTAAACAGTTAGCAAAGATTTCGCATTTGCTATTTGCTGATCATCAAAAAAAATTTGTTTTAAAATTCGATCCAACATTAGTTATATTTTTATTTAATTATTTTAAATTATATAAACTAAATAATAATTTTTAAAATAGAATATTAATATGAAATGAAATTTCATTGGTAAAGTTATCAAAACCTAAATAGAAACGCTCGTTTGACATTCGACACTAAAAACGGCTTCCATTGGAGAATTGCTGACAAATACCTGTCTAAAACTCTAAGCACCTTTGGAAGAGTGTGACAACTTACACGCTTCCCTTTACTCTATACCATAAGGGCTTGGCCACACATCATCCTCGAATCATTTATTGTCATCAACAGAGATTATAAATCACTCACTGAAACTCTATCACCTATGACCTGATTTCTTGCAAGTCATCACCCAAAAATTTTAGTCAGTGATAGCTTTCACTGACAGTTGAGTCCATCTGCAACACTCCTTTGTGTAATAGTGCATGTAGGGACAAATAAGAACCACGTTTCAACTTTGTATCTAATTGATGAATATTTTTATGCCGTAATATTTTTGTAATTGATGTGAAAATAAGTTATATTCACCCTTGACTACACTATATTTGAACATATATATATTCATTGGTTTATGCAAGTAGACCTCGTGCATTCAGTAGTGAATACATACACTTGCAAGTAAATAAGTTCTATGAGAGCGATGGCATTTTCATAGTTTGCGTAGAAAGACGTTTTCTTCATCCGATATATTACATTAGTACGTGTAAACACTAGAGAATACATATAGCATAATCACATGTAAATACATGTATTCTCTAGTAAAGGCACTATACTTTAGAATTACATCTATTCTCTTAGTAAAGGCACCAACCCTTTAGAATTAACATAATGTAAATAATAATAATAATAATAATAATAATAATAATAATAATAATAATAGTAATAATAGTAGTAATAATAGTAGTAATAATATTAGTAATAATAGTAGTAATAATAGTAGTAATAATAGTAGTATTAATAGTAGTAATAATAGTAGTAATAATAGTAGTAATAATAGTAGTAATAATAGTAGTAATAATAGTAGTAATAATAGTAATAATAATAGTAGTGCAGAACTGGAGAAACTGGTCTCAGAATGTTACTCACTTTATACGTAACGATGATTCCCAAACATGTAGAGTGTATTACATGGGTAATTCCGATATTCAGTTACAATTTTGGCGTGAATTACTCGGAAACGTGTCTTTAGGTACAGAGGTATGATTTAAAGTGTTTTTTGTATATTTTATTTTATTTTAAAATTCTAACAATTAAAAAAGTTGTTATTTTATAGCATGTTCGGGCGTGGACAAATAGACTCACAATATGGAGATACGAAGAAATACGTAGAACAGAAGAGTTGCCGGGTAGTGATCGTTGGACGATTCTCCCATTTGAGTGGTTTAACTTAATATACTCGGGGTCCGTTAATGGTAACGAATATGGCGACGGGAGTGACTGTCTATATCCCGCGTTATGGGAAGTTGATACGGTAATACTGTTTTCATGTTTTACAATAAAAATCATGAATTTATAACCGTGAATTAAATTGTTTTGTAGGTTTACGTACCAATGACTGATGACGAAGAAAATTGGTATCTTTTTAAGATTTCTATGGACTCACTACAAGTTCGTATATATTCTCCATACGAATGCCGACCAAATACGTGTGATGATTCATGGTGCATTCATCGTAATGCCCGAACGATTTTTGTACAATTCGAATCGTACTTTTTACATTTTCTGTCACGTATACAATATTGGCAGCACTCCGGACAAGAACAAATCGAAGAACTGGTCATATCCGGTGAAACCGTTTGGCCTCCTAACGCCGGTCATATTGGTCGAGATTCGGGAGTTGTAATTTGTATGTTATTGCGTAGGTTGGTTCAAAATAGATCTTTAGAGTGGCAAGAGGTTAGCGATGCTTGCTTTAGATTCCGAAGATTTATGGCAGACGAACTGTATTCTAGACGTATAACGTAGAACAGTAATGAAATATTTTATTAAAACATAAATGTTTATTAGTACACTTTATTAAAAACGATAAACCATTATTATCACACAATAATAAAATACATAATTTTTAATCTTCTTGATCTTTATAAAAGATCCAAGCCGCAAAATTGTTAAAAGAAATTCCAAAATACTCCGGTATCTTTGTTGAGTTGTTGTCATAATATCCGTATCATTCCATAACGTATTTCGATTGTTGTAAATGTCTTTGTAGAGCTGGTGAAATGTCGTGACCTTCCTTCTCAAGTCAAACCACTTGTTGCTAAGTTCACGAGTGGTCTGATATTCTTCACGTTCGAGAATTTGATGAAAACGAGTTGATACCCGGTTCCAAAATATTGAATTTGGTGGGATAGTCCCTGAATTTTCGATACAAGATCTTACTAAAGTCATGTAAGGCCCCGCTCACCGGGCACCTTACCGTTGGTTCTTCATCGCACATATAACGTACATAATGTATATAATTATAAATCAACGCAGCGGAAATGATAAAATATATATACATTCTCATTCATTCATAAAAGCTTTTACATCATTGCCTTGGTTACAAAAATACAAGCTTTTCCTTACATTGCTTAACTATACTATGATTGCTGCTGATGCATATTCCACAGCAATCATAGGGTCATACAGAGACCTCTACCGAAAGAAAATAATAAACAGAAAATATAATCTTCTTCGTAAAGAAGATATTATGTTCAAAAATATATTTTTCTTCATAAAGAAGATTTCTTAAATAATCCTGTTTATCAGGATTATCAAGAAATCTTCCACTTGCATGCAACATAATGTGTTGCGCGCATTACGGGCCCACAACACATGACGTGGCTGCATAATCAAAGAGTGAATGCCATCCCAAAAGAGCTGAGTAGCCGCCTCGTGCCATCCTCAGCAACACTACCTGCGAACTGGAAAACACATAAAAGTCAGCGTTGCTGAGTGAGTTCTAGTTTTATAATAAAACATACTTTCATTCTCATTAACTGCTCTTTCATACTTGTGTTCACACATCATACGTACACGTAGATAATATTATTATTATCTCATCATTCATTACTTACTTTCGTTCGTGTACTTTCATACATACATACTTTACATACTTTACATACTTTCGTATGTCTTTACTTTCATTCATACTTTACATACTTTCGTATGTCTTTACTTTCATTCATACTTTACATACTTTCGTATGTCTTTACTTTCATTCATACTTTCACTTCATACGTTCGAACATTCATTTTATTCATTCATTCATTTATTACTTTCGTTCGAACGTTCATTACATTCGGTGACATGTACAGTACCCCCTTTCATCATACATACTACTGGTGCTGGACCTGTGGTGGTTAGCCACGAACGTTGTGCACAAATGCTGATCCAGTCACCTGGGGTAGGTACATGCACCACTCATCTTTTCACTTTACTTCTAACATACGTTAGCCGAGTCTCTTGCAGTGCGCGACTGCTCACCTCAGTGGCAATCTTATGATTGCCTGCTAACCGAGTCTCTTGCAACACGAAGTTGCTCACCTCATTATCAATCTCAATGATTGACCCGATGTACATCCTTCGGGGTAGCTAACCCGTACACCGTTGAGCTAACACCTGCCAGGGGTGTGCACCTCCTTCATTTGCTTGCAAGCCTTTCTTACTCTCTTTCATTAATGCATGCATTCATTCATCATGTTCCTTCTTTCATTATCTTTCACTTTACGTTCTTAATACATTCATTTCTTTCGTTCATTCATTCACGTAAAGTTATTAAAGATAAAACGCATATACATAAGGAACATACATACTTACATATCATCAGTATTCACCATTTAACATGGCAACATCATACTAACATACATACATCATACTAACATACACATAACATTCATTCATCCTCCTACAAGGCATCATTCATATATGGCATACAACAGGTGCAACCATGCAACATCATCATCACTATCATGCCTATGTTACTCATTTTCCTCAAATTAATCAGATCTTACTAAGCCTGATCTGCATTTCACATTCTGGTTCATCCGCATTAGTCTGATCGTCCGCATTAGTCAATGCGGATGAGGAATGCCTTGTCCGCATTTCATTCTTCAATTCATCCGCGTTTCATGCCATCCGCATTAGTCATTGCGGACGAGGAAATGCCTTAACCGTATTTCGCATCCTACCCGCATTGGTCAATGCGGTCGAAGAATGCCTTGGCCATTCTTCCTGGCTTGTCCGCATTAGATCAATGCGGCTGAGTGTTCCCTCAACCGCATTTCCTGACCCATCCGCATTTGTTAATGCGGCTGAGCAAAATGCCTTGACCGCATTTTCCTTAGTCATCCGCATTTGTTGATGCGGATGAAGACAACCACATTTCGTGGTCTGTCCGCATTAGTTTGATGCAGTTGAGTATGGTGACCTGCACTTAACCTGTGCAATTCTACAACCTGCTCATCTTCTTAACATACATTAGCACTGATTTATCGTATCAGCTGCTTAGAATCAACTAAACATCATGCATATCATAAGAAGGACTTCTAAAACATACATTCAGCAGTACTCATATGATCAACATGCTGAGATTCATCTATCTACCCTAGGAATCTTACATACCCTAGGCATAGCAGTCCAAACAGACCATACACACTGTCATACTCATACATGCATACACAGATTGAGCGCTCACAGCTCGAAAACAGTTTCAATATGTGTTCCAGCCCCAAAAATCGTTCAAAATATGTAAAAGAAGGGGTCTTAGAACTCACATTGTGTTGCTGAGTAAGGCTTCTTCAAAACCCGTCGTCGTGCGACCCCGTACCTCGAATCAGTCTTCTTCTTCTTCTTGTTCTTCCTTCAAATTCCTGTAGTCTGCTCTTTCTCTCTCTAGAACACTTCGAAGATTTGGGGTTGTGAGAAAAAGAAAAGTGGGCAGCCATCCCTATGTATATCAGATATTTCTCTTTTCTTTGTACTTTTACACAAAACCCCCTTCTACTTTCTCTTTCTTTTCCTTTTTCCTCCAAAATTCTTTCTTTTCTTTTCTTCTTATTATTTCCCTTTGTCTAATCAAAATTGCGGGTGTTACAAGTCACCTCCTCTTCATCCGTCCATGATTTTGGTCCGATGAATGGGACGAAGAACTTGATGTAAAACTTGTAGCGCTCATGGTTTGGATATTGAGTAAATTTGTGTGAATTGGTTGTGTGAAGTGGTTGAATTTATAGACCTAAAAAATAATGAAACGGCCCGTGAGGGACGTTACGGCCCGTATGCTGGCTACCAAACGGGCCGTGAAGTCTCAACGGTTGTTTTTTAAAAATTACACACCTCACGGGCCGTGAGGTCTCTCATGGCCTATCTTGGCCGTCGGTAACGGGCCGTGAGTCCCTTCACGACCGTGAAGCCGTATCATATATACGACCTCACGGCCCATTTCTTCATTTACGCCCCCTAAACACACATTCGATTCACTCTGTCACGAGCTTCGGATTTCCATCACTTTCATACCGCCGACTCCTTACTACGGTACGTATTGAAATTCATATTTTATTTTTGTATATTTATCGTTAAGTACGTTAAAATTTAATTTAAAAACGAAAATTTTCTGAAAATTTTTGGGGGTTACGGGCCGTGAACAGCCGTCACGGGCCGTAACCGTTTGAATTTTCAAAGGGTTCCGGGCCGTGACTGCCATTCACGGGCCGTAACCCTTTGAAAATTCAGTGGGTTACGGGCCGTGAGTCCCCTTCACGGGTCGTAACCCTTTTTGGTTTTCTTGTGAATTTTAATTTTTTTTTTTTTGCAGATTATGCCGCCACGCAAACGTACACGTCCGGAGACCGAGCCCGAGGGTCAGGGTGACTTCCTCGACCCACACCCTGATCTTCGTTTTCCGAGGGAGACACAGCCACGGCTTAGGCTGTGGAAGCTGATTGGACGTCCCCTGAAGGGGACACGCACCATCGACTGGGACGTGCTAGAGGAGGTTGGAGACATAGCACGTGCCCAGGACATCGTTGGGCTGGACGGAGAGACGCCGTGGAGGCGGATGTTTGATTTGGGATCGAGGAAGGGCTACCGGGAGCTGACGTTGCAGTTTTTGTCTACGTTTCTGTTCACTCCCGCCACTGAGGATGAGGCCCCCCGCGAGCACATAGCGGTTAGATTTAGGCTGGGGAGCGGTAGGTACGAGTTCACCCTCGCTCAGTGGGCGGTGACTATTGGGTTTTACATCCACGAGGAGACGCAGGATCCTCGTTTTTATTCTGACGAGGTCCAGTCGGAGGCGGCTCCTTTGGTCGGATGGTGGCCGACCATTTCCGACCAGCCATGGGAGGGCCCCATTAGGGCGAACTCCATTAGGGATCCTTTGCACCGGTATCTACACCGGTGCATTGCCGGCACCATTGCCGGCAGAGACCAGAGCATGGAGCAGGTGTCGCTCCTTGACTTATTTTTTCTGAGGGCCTTGCTTTCACCTAGACGGGTGAATCTAGGTCACTGCATGGCCACCTATTTTTTCAGCGTCATTCAGGGCAAGGTAAAAAAATATTTATATTAATTCTTAATAAATAAGTATTATCTATTATGCGATTCATAATTATGCCTATTATTTTATTGTTTTGCAGATGGATAGCCCGATTGTTTGCGGCTCGTACATCACCGTCATTGCCTCGCGCTTAGGGTTGTTTACGGACGCCCTAATTGCGAGGCAGACGACGGACACGCCGCCTCGGATTTTGGGTCGACAGACCGTCATGGCCATGGGGATTGCCGCCAAATTGGTGACGACCTCCGATGGTCCACTGATGGTGGTCGGACCATCTGGCAGCCGGTGGCGGACGTTGGTGAGGAGGAGGAGCAGCCGGCGCCGCAGCAACAGCCGCAGCCCCAGCCACACGCCAGAGCACCCGTCCCACCGCCTGTTCCCAGGACCATCATTCGGCAGATTCCCCCGACGGGGGAGTTTATGGCGGAGGCACTACATTTGTTGCGCCAGTCCCAGGCCTTGCTAGTATGGACGGCGGATGCGTGCAGCATTTTGGCTGCTAGCCAGGGTATCGACCTCCCCCCTCGGCCGGAGTTGCCTCCGTTTGTCAGACGACCTGCGGGTGATGACGAGGAGGCTGCTGGTGGTGATGAGGATGCTGGTGGTGGTCATGACGCATAGATAGTAGGATTTTATTGTTTTATTTACCTTTCATGTAAAAAAATTGAAAAATTTTGTTTATATATTATGGGTTATTTTGGATGACGTTTAAATGTTTAATTATATGTTTACAATTGGTTGTGCTTGTGGTGGAAGAGGTTTGTACGAATAATATTTGAGGAGGTGACGTTTAAATGTTTAATTTTGTTTATATATTATGATATATTTTTGCAATCGACTTCCGTATATAACCTCCCAATCATTAGCGTTTCCTTAGGTAATCCCTTTTATCAGAATCCTCAACAAACACAACCTTTGGGAGAATTAAATCGGTACTTGAGCCTACTCGTCCCACAGAAAGAAATATGTAATCCTTCAGAAAATCCGACGCCAGCCTCTGCAATTATATAAACATACTTGAATCTCAGTCGGAAAAGTTGCACTGAAAAACATACTTGAATCTCAACAAATATTATGCATCTCATATCATTAACATTCCTACACACCTTTTATGCTAACCAAATGCCCAGCTCATATAAACAAAGTTCAAAGGTTGAAGAAAAATTCGATAATCTTCTTATTGCATTTTTCTTTGGAAAACGAAAGAATTGATTACATGTTTACAATTCAACAACAATAAAGAATTGAATAAATAAAGAACTGAAAGAATTGATAAATGTGTAAACTATACTAAATCTATACGTTCAACCGGGTCTACGGGCCTTAGTTCAAGATATTTTTGAATTCGACTTCCGTATATAGCCTCCCAATCATTAGCATTTTCTGTTTTGTACAAATGCCAATATTTGCTTGGAACAGGCATTGGATAGTCACCCACTAATCGAATTCTAATGAAATGGCTATCTTGAACATAAGCAATTGAAATTATATGATGTTCACTGATATCACGAGGAGATAACCAGAACGGGAAAAAAGTAACGGAGTTGCCGATAGATATAAAAATTATAACCACTCAAAACCTGTTAGCAATAAGGATTGTAGCAGGTGGCACTGTCATCCAATTTTTGTGGGGAGCCGCACCTAAGCCGTTACAGTTTAATGATTCCCTTATTTCGTTTATATCAGGAAACATCGCAGCGTACCTATGTCTGTTTTCATCCAACTCAGATATAAGTTCCGTACGTATAAAACGCCAGTGATTTTCACCATATCCCAGTGCGAGTGCTATAGCACGAAAACCATAATTGCCGTCCGCTAAAACATCATCCGCACCTGAAATATACGGGAAAAAGAATGATGGAATCCAGCGGTTAAACAGGAAAAAATTGTTTTTATCTTCGTCGCTCGGGATATATGAAAACTTGGAACTCTGTTGAGATAATCCATCTTTGGCTCTTGATTTCGAAGACATGGATTGACTGCGCTGCAAAGACCCTTGTTTTGACTTCACCACCGAACTTGAATATGTTGGCGCACCTTAAAAATTTTCTCTCGGTTGAACATATGAACTATGTCTGGGGGGGTCTAATATTGTTTCTTTTTGCTTATCTTTTTTTGGACGACCCCGTGTATGTGTTTGGACTTTAGGAGGTTTTTTATCAGTTTTTGAAGGATTAATGAAAGATTTGAAAATATTAATCAAAGATCTTTTCACATTTTCAGGTTGGACAAGTAAATGTTTTGTCACCATCTCCATCTCTTTATGTACATCTACTTGAACCTCCCGTACAATATACGCGGGTGAAAAATCTAGCTCCCTCCAAAAAACATCAATGGCATCGAGCGGGATACATTGACCTATAAAATAATATATTAAATTAAATATAATAAAAGTTTTCATGAAAAAATAAAAAACGTAAAAGAACATTCACCTGTTTGAAAGTAATTGTTTAATTTACAAGCACACGGAAGACCACAGCTGGTAAAAAGATGGCAGCCACATGATTCTTTGGATATAATTAGATGATTTATCCTGTTAATCTCACCAACTAACATATCCAAAGCCGCAATAGAAACGTTACCTCGCAGCAATTTAAGCACTTCATGATTATGCTGCACCATAAGCATGATTTTGCTTTTGGTAAACTTTCTTTTATAGCAATTTCCTGGGTAACTAAGATATTATTAATAAAAGGAATAAATCTATCCATGGTGCTATTGGTTGCTTTCAGGTAACTTTTCAACAACGAATGTTGGCTCTCAACTCGGTTCGTTGTGTGCTGACCGAAGTTGTAACTTTTATTTATCCACGCCGACACAAATATCTCTTTGTAGGGGTCCAACCAGTTATTTTTGAGGTACATCAGCACTCCTATTTAAAAAAAATATACTTATTTTTATGTAAATATACATATATTTTTAAGAATAACACTAGAAAACTTACTTGAATGTTTGGACACCAATCTGCGATAAAGCCGGTCGTAATTATAAGCATATATGTCCGTCATTGCAGAGTTAATAAGTACCGACCACACATGCTCAAAAGCACCCCACTCTTCATTTGAAAAACTCGCCTTGCAATGTTTAGCAATATTTTCCGAAATATGTCATCTGCAAAGTAATCGAACAGCACTCGGAAAAACTTCTTCTGACGCATTCATCAGAGCGAGGTCTTGGTCGGTTAGTATAACACGGGGCTCTATACACTTTTCTTCCAGCGTTGCTTTTAGTTGCTCTAACACCCATCTGAAGTTGGCTTCACGCTCATAATCAATAAATGCGTGAGCAACAGAAAAAGATTTCAGGGTGGATGTCACACCAACCATTTGAACAAATGGCATTTTATACAAGTTAGTTTTGTATGTTGTGTCAATCATCAGCACGTGTGGGTACGCACGCCATAATGTGTGAGATGTGGGATGTATAAAAAAAAACCCCGTCGATGGTATTTGTCGGTTCATCTATGTGAGGGGTGTAAATATATTGATGTTGTTGTAGTATAGAAAAAAAAACCTGCATTGGGGTTTTACCAATTCTGGTGGACTTTTTGATTTTTGCCCGAGCGTTATATATGGTTCGTAACACAGACACGTTATTGGGATTTTGTTCCCTCAACGTGCCTAGAATGTTTCGAGGGTCAATATTTTGCTCGGTCAGATTCTTTACAGTAGAAAGCTCATTTTCGGTGAGCCTCATTGCGTATGCATGTCCTTCCAGGTGTTCAGCAGGTTCATGGTTATGAGTATCATCCACAACAACTATAATCCACCCATCTCTATTCATCTAGTACTTACCCTGCAATTCAAATTGACAGTTTGTTTTTTTCGTGCCACTTTTTCTTAGAGTGGATGCTCCCTTATATACACCACCCCGATCACATTTCAACCAAATTTTAACCACCACACCATTCAAATTTCTTTTTGAACGTTTGGTGACAATAACAAACCCATTTTCTCGCCCCACGTTAGTTGCCAAATCAACTAATTCTTCACGAGATGAGAAAACCTAATCAATTTAATATTTTTAGTTAGTTATTACTAAATGAAAGTAAAATGAAAGTAAAATTAAATATGATATATCTTATAACCTGATTCGTGTCGTATAAACCTCTTTTACCGGAACCAGAACCGTCATTATCACCGCTGCTATTGCCACCGTTATCACCCCCGTCATCACCGCCGTCATTCCCGCCGTATTTGGACGCGAACTGTCCTAAATAGTTTGAAGCAGTCTCATCGTAATAACCGTAACCCTCCTCAGGGTAATAGTTAGATTCCGAACTGAATAAATAGTTGCTATCCCAGAAAGACATCGTAACGTTAAATATTAACGTTTATATAGTAGTTGAAATGGAATATTGCGTTTATATAGTAGTTGAAATGAAATGAATTTATATCGTAGAAATTTGAATTATGAAATAAATTTATAAACTAACGTTTCTATAGTAGTTGAAATGGAATATTGCATCTCGTCACATAATTAACACGAATATCGGGGAATATTACGTCATATCAAATAATGTAATAAATACAAAATTACACGACTATCGAGGAATATTACGTCATATCAAATAACGTAATAAATACAAAATTACATGAAAAACGAGGAATAATATATCTCGTCAAATTATTAAAGGTGAAAGTAGGACCCGTAAAGAAGTTCACGGCCCGTAAGTATGATGCCAAACGGGCCGTGAAGCGCTTCACGGGCCGTGAAAAAATATGACCGTGAACATCTTCACGGGCCGTTAAGTTTTTGAATGACTGATTTGACGAGCTGACAGTCAATACGACCCGTGAAGGGCCTTACGGCCCGTAAGCAGGGCGTCTGAAATTTTCGGATATCCGAAATTCGGATATCCGAATTTTGGATATCCGAAAATGAACACCCTAGTAACCAACCCAATCATCATTTATGTCCTGTGATTCCTTCAATGTTAGTTGATTTTTGATAAATGCGTTTGACTTTGGCAATCGCCATTTTTCTCGAGTTTTTCACAAAGTTGTTTGATTAGGTTTTGGTAATTTTAGATTTAATTTATAGAACTTTTTAAAATAACCCATCTTAACCCGAACCCACCCTGACCCGAATCCATCTATATCCAAACTCATCCTGACCTTTTTTTAAATAACTCATCCTGACCCGAACCCATCCTAACCCAAATCCATTTTGACCTAACAACCAACCCAATCCAACCCGCCCATTTTACCACCTCTAATTCAGATATATAATGTCTGACAGAATGTAAGAAAAATCCATAGTATTTCAGATTGTAGTGTGAATTTATGTGCTTACCTTACATTCTATCAGACATTACGTACTACAATATAAAACACTATGGACTCGTGAAGCAATTAAGTCTACAATATTATTAATTTAGTTTTGAATTACGACAATCTACTTGAAGCAATCAAGTCTACTTGTAAATTACTGAATCGGTCCATATGGACAAAAATAATACTATGTAGTGTCTACAGTCTATTGACATGTAAATTAACATAGTGGATTAGATATTATTTTGGTTTAATATTCATGTGAGCAGTGAGCTACATAGTCTCAAAAAGATTTTAATTCGTCATATCATCAAATATTGAAATAGAGATGATCTATATGAAACCAAAGATTAAGTGAGCAGATAGATAACAACCTGTTCTTCTCAAAACTTTACTATGTCACATCATGTCAACATATAAAATGAACAATAAAAACAACTTAATATTACGTAAACCTATATATGACAGTTAATAAACAGAAAAAGGGAAAACATAAAACTAATTCCCCATGTTCTTCTCCTTTCCAAGCTCAACTAACATGGTTAGCAAAGCTTCACACATCTCAGAAGCATCAGCTCCCATTTGATTCTTATTCCATGAAGAATAGACCATCCACGCATGATCAAGTTTTTGGTTGGGTCGAACCACAACCGAGCCAGGGACCTCTGCATCACGACACGTGACTAGCCCGTCACTCTTCTCTCCATACCGAAGTTGCAAGTGTAGAGCCGACACAGCCATTGCTGCAGACACGGGAACCACCACCGGCACTTGACGTTTCACAATGGGTCCCACCTCAAGGTCAGACTCGTGGGACCCATGTCCCAAGAAAGAAAGCTTAGGAAGCTCCACGTGTGCTATGTGGGACATCATTGATATGACCCCAGGTCCCACGTTTGCTTCGGAATGAAAGGAGATCAGTGGGATTCCTTTTGGAAGCTTGTGTTGGCTCAGGAACTGCTTTCGTTTCTCGTATGTTAAATCCTCAAGAGACCTTATGTCGCCCTATGTAAAAAAGATGAATTCATAAACCAATTCTTGATTTGATAAAAGTCAAATATAGTTTCCTCCAACTGTATCGGCTTTTTGGATAACCAGCTAGAAAGTGATTACAAGATGTTAAGTAATCAGACCTAACAAAATGAACATGTAATAGCTATAGATTCTTATTCAAGCATACACAATTGATCATACAATTCACGTGTGAAATGTGATCAATTTGACTCTAGAAAGTCAAAATGGCATTTACCTTGATGATCTTACAGACTATGAGTTTCATGATCCTCCTAGTTTCTTTATCAACAAGCTGGCCTTCACGCATAACATCAGACGCGATTGGGGTTCCACCATAAGGACTTTGCACCAGCGCCAATCCGGCAACTTTGTCTTTCAAATCAGACCAATAAAGCGATAAAGCAGCAGCAGCATCCACACCACCCTTGCTGTGACCAAGCAACATCACACGTTTTCCCGATCCCCAATACAGCTCTTCAATATAATGCTTCAATACCAATGAATTGTACTCCACCGATGCCTTGTTCACAAAAACCAACCCATCATAAAATCAATAATGCAATACACGAAAAAAAAAGGCAGGAACTTAATTCTGGAATGAATTTAAGAAATCTTGGTGAAAGACAGACTATGTCATAATCTAGAAATAAAGCATAAACTTTCTTGATTTTTAGGACAGAAATCAAGAAATGGTACCTCGCTTTTTCAGATTAAAAATCAAGAATTCATGATGAGGTCGAACAAAATGTCATAATATAAAGATAATGCATAAAGTTTCTTGATATATAGGTTGAAAGTGAAGAAAATGATACACTCATACTCTATTTTTAGGATTAAAAATTTAAAGAAATCTTGGTGAATTTGGAAACAATAACATCATATAATAGATAACAAGCATTTGTTTTTCGACCTTTATGTAGAAAATCAGGAGATGATACCTCACTGTGGATTTTTGCTATATGGCAAGCTAAGCCCATCTTTGAAAAGAACCTCTTGGTACTGACAAAGTATAATGGGCCATGGTTGCTAAATAGTCCTGATAATCAAAAACTTTATTATTAAAATAAAGAACAAATTCACAAATGAATAATTAGTAAAAAGAGTAGGTATAAAGGTAAAGGTTTCATACCCGGAATCAGTAAATACACGTATGATCCAGGGAGCTTGTGCTCTCCATTCCTTACAAATAAATAAGGGAAATTATATCAAAAACCATAGCCTTTTCACTCTATAGGAGATATATGCAATTGTTGGTACCTTATTGCATATAGAAGTTCTAAGAATCTAGCAGAACCGTCTTTGACTGGATCCATATTAGGATCCCGTTGCATCCATCCAATATCTTTGGAAGAACCATTAAAGGTAATCTGTACTCGAGATATGAATCTGAAGAAAACCATAAAAATATGGATAAAATATAGCAAGCATAATGTTAAATTAAAACATCTATGGAACTTAATTCTAATCAAGTTGAAACAAGAAAACCAGTTACTATACCTTCTCATGTGCATTTGTGCATGCTTGACACATTGAGAAGAGATATGGTAGGGAGCCAATGCTAGAACCAAAGCAGATTTAACGAATACTCTAGTGAGTTCTAACCTGCAATTTCCAAGAAGAAATGCAAACAATCATCATTCATCAATAGGTAAGAAACAACTGTAACCAATCTCAAGAACAATAGAAAGATTGTGAAACACCATCACTCAATCATAGTGATCAATGTTTGAATGCGGATCATACAAATATTCACCAAAAAAGAGAATTAAATCAAAAGTTTTTAGAAAATATTGAAGACCATGGCTAACCGGTCCTAAGAGAAGCCAGCACTAACATGGTTCTTGGTTCTTATCCTATAACATAAGATTTCTCTAGGTCCCGAAAAGGGCTCACATGAGCAGGTCATCTAAGGCGTCAATGCAAACCATTTATCTACAAATGGAGTACATTTGGTTTAAGTTTTATCTCTAACATGTTAAGCAAAAAATTTAACCTAAATAGTACGGATCAAATGGATCAAAATGTGATCTCAAGTTTATTCAAAAGCATAAATGATAAAACCTTTGGTTTCACTATAAGAAATAGGTGATCCTTAGGATAACAATACAGTTTTGCAATCTATATAACACATTAAGAATTTTAAAATTGAAAAAAAAGAGGGAAAAAAAAAGATGAAAAAGTGTTAGCAGATTGGTCCAACCCTTGACCCCTTTTGATCCTTACTAAAGTTACTCTGCTACCCAATCTTCCCGCACTCCCATTATGCCACTCTAATGCCATCGGTCAGCTTTGCTTAATATTTTTTAACAATAAAATAACTTCACCTTCTAAGTTAACACCAAGAAAAAACACAATAAGAAAAAATGCAAATACCCTTTTAGAATGAATTGAATACCCCCATAAAAGAACTTCTTTTCTATCATTTCACATCCCGAATAAACAGTCGAATGAATTTCAAGACTTGAAGTTTGTCGTTGAAGTACACCAACAATCGTACCAAGATTCTTGGACGTAGAACAAGAAACAAATTTACCACTGGAAGATCCCGGATCTTGATAGGAAGAAACCACCACAAAATCTTCTGAGTATCTACTAACATCTCTGTAGATAAGATCCTCTATGGTAACATAAAATATTTAAAAAAAAACAGTTATTTAAATGGCATGCCAAGTAGCAACAGCAAAATACAAGAAAACGTTTAAGTTACTCACCAAAAAAATGGATAAACCGACTACTTATGTAAGAAGTCAATGCCAGAAGACGGGAAAAAACATCATCCAACAATGCTTGCGGCTCAAAAGGACTAATAATACTCAAACTGTTATCGTAACCCTGATCAAGACACCTATATGAGAAATGATAAAGAAAAGGGAAAGAGTGGTTTTCATCTGAAATGAAGAATCTGAAGTTAATTAAGCTATACATGTATTTGTACTCACTATTGATTGGCTATGGCGAATTCCTCCATGGATATACAAGTCTCCCATTACAAGCAGTCCTGAAGAGTTTGCACATAAAATGACTAAATAATCAGAAAAAGTTGTCTTGCGTCTACCCTTAAGGCTCAAGTGATTATTTGACCCCTAATCAATTCGAAAAGCAAAATCAGTTCACTCACAAGAAACTGATTATATGGGACATGAATTCATATAATCGCCTACCCTTTCGTTATGTGATTGAAGCAGTTCTATCAGAAGTTATAGCCTCAAAGGTTCAAAATATAACATTCAGTCATACAACTATCATCTTGATCTAATCAAAAACAATAACTAAGCAAAAAACATTCCTATACGAACCATTAATAAGATGACAAGAACAAGCTTTCTTTACAATCTGTCTCTATATTATTTGGTAGCAAGATTCATCACCCAAATCAAACAATCAAACACATAAAAATTGAAGAAACACAGAACTTACAAGATTGTGTAGAAAATTATCCTGAATCAAATGAAGGGAGACTTGATCTGCCGAAGCCGATACAGATTCGCTTTCAGAGCCATAAGAACCCTATATATATATAGATAATTAATGAGCAAATTAAATGCTACCGCATCATCCGCATGAGCTTTCCCAAAATGAATTAAGCATTAAAGAATCTATTAAATGACATGAAACATTATAATATTAGGGAAGTAATTTGATTCGAACCGAAGGAAAGAAACGAGCATCAAACTGATCCAAAAAGCTGATCTTTATCCAGTGACAGTTACGTTGGCCCACCTCAAGCCCCAAATCAGATGTGGGGTTTAAAAAATTGCTGAAATTTTGAAGCTTCTACAACACCCTTCAAAATCAAGATACTATGAAGGTGAATTTCGTAAGAAAGAAGATGAAATTGGTAGATTCTTGAGTTGAGGCCTATAAATCAAGGGTCAAGATTTTTTTTTTTTTTTTTTGTGTGTATTTTGAAATGTTTCAAAAGTTTAAAAGTTTGAAATTACCCTCCTCCTGTAATGAAGAACAAAGATTGCTTGGGAGTGAATTCATGTTATTCTGACAAAAGGGAAGAGGAGCAGATTTTGGTGGTAAAGAGTGGGGACACGTGTCAGCGTAATTATGAAGATGATGTAGTCAGCGATGTGGTTTTGGGGAAGGAGAGTCCGTTGGAATTTAAAGCAGTCAATTAAAAACGGATATCGTTGAGGACCAGGACACGTGGCGATTTGGGTGTTGCTTCGATGATATTTCCAACTTTTTCTTTTTAGAATCTATTATGTTACTCACACGACAGGAGCATGATCAGATTTTAAATGGATAAGATTGGTTCTTTTAGCATCCTCGATAAGATAGTTCGGGTGTTTTAGCAACGCTATCATCATAGCAGGTAGGTGATTTCAAGTGATAGAATCTAACATTTTGGGGGAGGTTGCATTGCACAAGAAGCTTGATTTTATTACATTAATAATTTGGATACCGGTGAGATGTGTAAGTCTGACTCGGTCAGA
Source organism: Flaveria linearis (assembly GCA_024085815.1). Taxonomy (NCBI): domain Eukaryota; kingdom Viridiplantae; phylum Streptophyta; class Magnoliopsida; order Asterales; family Asteraceae; genus Flaveria; species Flaveria linearis. The sequence continues at coordinate 71,918,438 of CM044001.1, forward strand.
CGTGGTTTTTTTGGTTGATTACATCTTACCGGAGAAGAGGTCTGGCCGAACCTCTTATTCGGTCAGACGTGAACCAACATCTGACCCGAGTCAGATCTGCGGTTTGTGACGGAGGGGGTGGTGGTCGGCGACGGGGCTGTGGTCAGACGTGAACCCCTTCACCACCTCCTCGTTGGCATCGCTTTCTGCATCTTCTCTAAACCACCACAAACATGGCCACCACCGGCGGCGGCGGCGACGTCACTAGCGTTCCGATTCCGACCACCGTCCACCGGCATCGCTTTCTGCATCTCCGCTAAACCACCGTCCACCGACGTCGCTTTCTGAACCCCTTCACGTCCGCAAGCTCGTTGATTGTAAAAAACACTCTCCACAGAAGGGCACTTCTCTACCCGCAAAAGCACACAAAGATGTTTTGAAGTGATTTGAGGGTTTTTATTTTATTAAATTTCCTTTTTACAACCAAACACACTTATTGGTTCGGATCACTTATTAGTTCGGATCACTTATTGGTTCAGACATCTTATTGGTTCAGACATCTTACTGGTTCAGACCTCTTACTGGTTCAGCACTTATTTAATCAGATGTTACCAAACGACCCCTTAAATATTTTAATAATTTGAATAGTTAGGTTGTATTTCTATCAATTTGAATAAAAGTAAAGTGTCGTTTGATTATCTGTTGATTTAGTTTGAATAGTTTGAGTTTTGTCTCTACTAAGCCATTTAACTAATGAGTTACGTTTGGATTGACTTGTTTAAAACCATTTGACGTGTTAACTTGTTTAGATTTTAAAATTAATTATTAAATTAAGTTCGGTTTTGCCCACTGAGGTCTAACAAAAGTAACCATTTTTTTTAAATATTAAAAACATCAATTTACCTTCAAAAGTTTTTAAGTTATTTCAATTTCAGTCCAGAAGTTTTAATTAATTGTTTCTACTTGATCCAATATAATGAAACTTTTGAACTAAAATTAAAACAACTTATGAAACTTTTGAAGATAAGTTGACGTTTTTAATATTTTGAAGAAAAATTATTACTTTTATGAAATATTAAGGAGCAAAATTAAAATTAACTATTAATCCTTTTACTTTTGTTTCGTTTTCTAAATCCGAATGTACAATTACTTTTCTGTTTACAATAAATTAACTGATTAATTACTTAAAATTTTTAGTCTTTTTTTTATTTTCAAATTAACTGTTTTGTTGCGAATGAATCTAACTAGGTTGATTCCCCGGCGCGTTGCGCCGGGCTTTTATATTACAACTTTATACTCCTATACGAACAGTACCATTGTAAAATAGACCAATAAAATAGAATCACCAAAACACACAAATTCAGAGAATAGTTGATGGTCCTTTCTTTACCCAACTCTGCATTGATTTGTATCTCTGGATACACATGATAGTTTCGTACGATTCAAAACTTGAAGTAAAATTACAAAACATATAAAGCAAAACCTGAGTGTCTCTGTAATTGAAATAGCTCAAATAAGGATTGAATTCTTGAATAACCTGCAACAAAACGTATCAAATTCAAAACAGAGCAGTTTATACAAATCATAAATAGGCTATCATGAACTTATCAATCGATATGTAGATGACGGGAGGAATTGAGAACTTATCAATCGATAGGAGTAGAAGACGCTTCGTTTCTACGATGACCGCGGGTGACGGCCGTGGAAAGCCTCCGACGCCGGTGGTTTTGAGAGAGTGAGAGAGATAGCAATTTATCCAAATCTGGCTCATTTCACCATCACAAACTTGGCTCATTTAAGACGAAGAGCTGCAATTTATCCAAATCTGAAAGTAATCTAAAGAGATAGCAATGAGACGGAACTTTGCAGAGCACCACCTCACTCCTACATGGGTAGATATTCAGTGTAAAAAATAAATACGAACCGCAAAGGGTTGTTTAATAGCATCTAATCTAAATGTTTGCAAACATATATACGAATTATCATACAACGTAATGTTAATTAACGTTTATGCGTGTAATTGTTAATTAATATTTATGTATGATAGAATGATTCGAAGCTTAAAGCATTCCATGGAATATGAAAGGAATGAGAAAATAAAGTGAATAGTTAGATTCACATAGATAAGTATAAGATATACTGAATTAAAAAACATTTTATAAAGACACAAGGAAGAAATATAAGGAGTTCCCCAACCTTTTCACATTCAAATTCAAATTCTTTTCTTAGTCTGCTAGCTTCTTGCTCGAATTCTTGTACTTTCTGCAAAATCATAAAATACTTTATATATAGAAAAATATACATAACTCGAAACTATAAAATAATTTATATATTAGCAACAGTTCTAGAGATATCCTACATTTTTTGTAACAAAATAATGAAGAACTTTTCATAATTCATGAGCAAGAATGAAAATATAAATTTTAAAATAATGAGTGTGTGAAAATCTCATCATTTTATGACAGCCTTCTTTAAACATTTCAAGAATACCAACGACCAAACGATCAGCATTCTCAACCCAAAGGTTATGATTCGTACCTGCAGATTTTGCCATTGTTTGGATCTACATAACCAACATGCAAAACTAAATTATTTTATTGATTTTAAGATGATAACAATGAATAATTTCAATACACATATTAAAATTTGGAAAACATGATGACATACCTTCTTTTCTAACATAGAAACATCCTCAAACCTTTTTGCCACCTCTTTGTTTTCCTTCATTTCTTCAACTTTTCTTGTATCCTGTAATTAATTCTCAACCAGTATCACATTTGTATTATTGTTCTTCATAGGTACCATATGCAAGCTTTCATTGTCATCTTTATCTTATCCTCTGAAGAACATGTTTTACACCTGGCTTCAAACTACCTTCACTAAAAAAAAGATATTTGATAAGTTTTACACACCATGTAATTAATAAAATAAAAAGAGTTCAGAGATAAATGAAGTATTAGCAAAAGAACCATAAAAGAAGCATGTTTGACATTGGCTACCAAAGGAACCATAATACAAAAGTTTTTTCAGGTGGTTTATGGATTAATGCACACAGTAGCTTTATAATGAAATCTTTTAAACGTGATGATCATGTGAACATAGGTGTCATTTTCAATATGTTGCACTTGTAAATTAGACTAAAATTTTTTAATTCCTGTGCCAACCTAAAACCTTTTGCTTCATTACACAACCTGATTATGCTCATACATTTCTGTAAGTGTTGAGATTGTAATTCGATGACACACGAGCGTTACTAAGGTAAATAGCCAACGTATGCTTTTCTCATGAAACGTCTTACAATCCATAAATTAGAAGACCATTAAAGACAACTCACATATAATGACTGGTGATTAAAAAAAGAAAAATAATAACATCCAAATCCTATCAAAATACTGTTGTTTGTGAACTATGAAGAGTAATAAAATTGGGACATAACATGAAAACAACTTAGAATCCAAGCTTCTTTTTTGGAATTAATGGAATAAAGAAATGCAGTTTGATTATAGATCATAAATCAAATACGAAATCATCTCACCAACACCAACAAAACAAAATGGATATTCAAAAAATCATTTGTATATTGTAATCACAAAATAGACAAGTAAACAGTATAATATGAAACAAAACTTCTCTTTCCTCAACCTCAGAAATCATTTTTCTTATCTGATTCTTTAAATCAAAATTTTATATCTTAAACTTCAAATAATACAGTTGAAGAGATTGTATGCATTAAACCCGTACGCCTTTTAGTTAATTTTATTAAACCGCGTAGATCACAACCCACTTTGACCAATTCCATAAGCAAATGGGTCAAATATCCATCATCTATAGAAAGCCATATATGAAGGAATTAAAGTGCAACACCTGAAATTCAAAAACCGAAAGCACGATCGCTGCCACATGAACTGCATTTAGGCATATCAGCTTTTGATGGTCCACCGCTTAACATAGGCCACAATGATGTAGATCATGTCTACAATACCTGCAAAACTAACAAAACAAAGATTAACCTTAATAGAAGATCTCAAATCCTCTTCTTGTAACCAGTATTCAAAATCCATCTTAAACCAAAAGTTTGGTTGTAATTAATTTTTTGTAACACCAATTCACCTGTGAAGATGTTACAAAAAGTAGATGATATTTACCAATTTAAATACACCCAAGTTCATGTTAAGATGCAAAATGGGTAACTAGACAAATTGATTTTCAAGTACATATTAAGATGCAAATGGGAAAACGAAAGTCCATATGGTGATAAACTTCATATATCCAGAATGTAAGAAACATAAACCAAGTTCATATTTTTATAACATGAATCTATAAATTGCTAACTTACAATAGAAAGTAAGGTAAAAACACGCGCATACCTATTATCAAACAACTGGTGCGTACCCATTGGACTCCTAACAATTCATCTCAATCGGTCGATCACCCTGATTTTTCTAGATTCTCTCTTACATATTCCTAGAAAAGGATTGAGAATAACAAAAATGAATCTGAGAATAACAAAAATGTAACTTTTTGGTGCCGAGTGAAATCATTGTTTATTTTTAGGATATTGAAGATTTGAGAAAGCAATGCAAAAATCTACAAAGGATTCAAAATTACCCTTAAAACACCAATTAAACAATCCTTGGAAATTCCGATCTGCAAAATGTTGCATATTGTGACCGTTCCTAACCACGACCACCTTAATTTTTGTTCAAAATTCGGTCTCCATCTGACCTTAATTTTTGCTATTGACCTGTTGCAATTAAACTATTTTTAGGTTTAGAGCTTGCAATTGGATTACTATTCTGATTCAGAATTCAAGAACCATGTTTTGAAATGGATTATCACATCAATAGATGAACATAAACATATCCAAGAACTTACCTAATTAAACGATCTTCAATCAAATGAGGGAGACCAACATCATCGGCAACAACAATAGCTTTGTGTCTAGACTAAGATAATGATAATGAACCGGAGAGGACGAACAACATCAACGAAGGCTCTCACCCCAAAACCAAAATCAAAATCGAAAGGAAGGTTGGAAACCATGAAAATGTTTTCCACCATAGCAGTAACTTACATCTTAAACACATAACCAACGAAGGCTCTCAACAAATAAGATGAACTCACCAGGGTGTGTACAGTCGTTAAAAATGGATTCCACCATAGCAGTAACTTCATCTTCTGTATAAAACTAACCCCAAAACCCTAGCCACCATCGGGGTTTGGCTTCATGGTCTACCGGAGGTTGTTGGTGTTGCATCACAATCATCGTCTTCATCTTCGGTGAAGACTCTGACTCGCCGGCAGATCAGTCGCAACTGCCTTGGGCCTCGCCTTCCTAACAGCCCAATCGCCACGGTGGTCTTCATCTTCATCGTTGCATCAATTCCCAATCAGGTCATCGCCATCGCCATCGTCCGACCTCCTGTAATCGCTTCAGGGGATTAGGGTTTGTTTTTGTTGGTGATGATGATGATTTGAGGTGTGGAGGTAGGTGGCACTGTAGCCACCGACATAAGAGATTATATATATATATATATAATTTGGATTCCGTATTTTATGATTTTGATTTCAATAATATCTATGGCGTTGCCACTGTATTCACCGTGTTCATGCTATTATTAATCGAACTCATATTCGAACACTCCGTGTCACCATCAACTCCTACTACAATGAGTTAATTCGCTAGAAATGTACAGATTCATCGAAAAAGCAACCAAGCTCACTACTGTGAAAGGGAGGTAATTAACTGAGGATGTCTTTGCAGGAAGTGTAACATTCTTGGCTTTCATACTTAACATCCTTGGTTAACTCTTAGATGATTCTAATACTTTTATATGTAATCATGCTTGAATTAAAAACCTATTTATAGAAACTCTCATGTTCTATACATTGTAATTCATTATGAAAATATTATATGCTAGTGTGATTTTATAGGTGATTTGTGATTACATGTGTGTAAATATAAGATCATGCTATTCAGTTTTTAATAAGTAATTTTCTTTAGTACTCTAGATTCTTCTATTATAATTTAATTTCATCACGCCCTTGGTGTTTTTACTTTAACTAAAGGTGTGACAGGAAGAAAGAGAAAGAGAAGAGGATTTATGATCGCACGTAACAGAATATGTGACGGAGAGACAGGATTGTAACCTCATGCTTTAAAGTTTGTAAATCACTCCCAAACCTTAAATGAAAATTGAATAACCAAGATTTATAAAACACTTATGTTTTGCCTTTTAATAGATTGTAATGTGGTTATTAATAATGATCCCTTATTTATGAAAAACACTATGTTACCTTTTTTTCTAGCTCAAACTCACCTAGCAAACATGTTATCTTAACTTCGCTTACAACTTAAGAACTCGCTTACAACCAGATAATTTTTTATTCAATTAGATAGACTGGTTAAATGGGTCATGTTTACGTTGACCCAAATGTATGTTATCCGGTTTATAGTCGAAGTTTTTGACACAAATAAAAATATGGGTCGTGTTTAGCGCATAATTCAACTTGCGATCTGCCAGCCCACCAATACGACACGATTGACACCCCTATTAAAAATTATTTTTTCATTTCAAGTTTGTTTTACAATATGGATTGGGTTATTGACATATTTTAAAGGTTACGAGTGTATCTACGGTTTTGATTTGATTTTTAATCTTGCTATTTACATGAGTCATTTAACATGATTTAAGTTTTATTTCTTGTATGTGTACGTGTGTACGTGTGTAGGCGCATGTATGTGTGTATGTTATAATACATATATATATATACATACATATATATACATACATATATATACATATACATATACATATACACATATATATACATACATATATACATATATATGTACATATAAACAAACAAACAAACATACCCAGTAAATCCCATGCGATGAGTAGGGTCTGGGAGGGGTGGGTGGTGGCGAGTCTTTCCTCTATCTTGGGAGATAGAGAGACCGCTTCCGAATAGACCCCCGGCTCGATAACGAAAGCAATAACAATATCGATCAAAATATAAGGCATACCACCCAAGGTATAAATCACATAAAGAATTAGAAAGTACGTACAAGAAATAGGCGGCAAGTAACACGTATAAGAGCAGGTTGTGGAAATCTACATCTCACTGGAGGAGACCTGCATCAAATCTGCGTCTACCCTTCCCACCCTCACTTCCCACTAAAAGTCCTTAAATTTAATTCTACGCCTCCATGCACTCCTATCCGCGATCATGTCCTCAGAGAGGTGCAAGTCTACCATATCCCGCCTAGTTACCTCGTCCCAAGTCAACCTAGGTCTTCCTCTACTTCTCCTACCCTCTAAGTTGACGTTCTCTACTACTCTAACAGGAGCTGTCATCGCCCTCCTCTTCACGTGGCCAAACCATCTTAGTCTTCCCTCTCGTATTTTATCTGTGATACAAGCCACCTCTAACCTCTGTCGAAACACTTCGTTTCTTATTCGGTCCAGTCTTGTGTGTCCACACATCCACCTCAGCATTCGCATTTCCGCGACCTCTATTTGTCTCTCGTGCGATTTCTTTATGGCCCAACAGTCTGTTCAGTATAACATAGCTGGGCGTATTGCCACTCTGTATAGTTTTCCCTTTAATTTTGTTGGGAACCTCTTATCACACAAAATTCCTGATGCTGCTCTCCACTTGCACCATCCTGATTGAACACGGTGGGCTACATCGCTGTGTATCTCTCCGTCATCCTGTACGTACGAGCCTAGGTATTTGAACCTAGACGTTTGTGGTACCGTCATACCCTGGATACTGATTTGGGTGTCCTCTTCAGCCTCACTACTAAAGTTACAATGCATTTATTCCATCTTAGAGCGACTTATCCTTAATCCTCTGCGCTCTAGTGCTGCTCTCCACTGTTTTAGCCTCTCGTTTAACGTCGTTTTAGATTCTGATATTAAGACAATATCATCCGCAAACAACATGCACCACGGTACTGGCTCTTGTATAGACTTGGTCATCTCATCCAACACTACTGTGAAGAGAAATGGGCTCAAAGCCGATCCTTGGTGCAGTCCCACTTCCACCGGGAAAAAGTCTATGTCTCTGACTAGTGCTCGCACACACGTTTTTTCCCCTTCATACATATCCTTTATTACTTTGATATACTTCTCTGGTACTTTTCTAAGTCGTAGACTTTCCCAGATGAGTTGACGCGGCACACTGTCATAGGCTTTTTCTAGGTCAATGAATACCATATGGAGGTCCCTTTTCTTTTCTCTATATTTCTCCATTATCCTCCTTATGACGTGTATGGCTTCTGTTGTGGAGCGTCCTGGCATAAATCCAAATTGGTTTGCCGTTATCTGGGTTTCTCTTCTAATTCTTGTGTCAATAACTCTTTCCCATAGTTTCATCGTGTGACTCAAAAGCTTTATTCCCCTGTAATTTGCGCAACATTGGACATCTCCTTTTTTCTTATATATGGGGACTATGACGCTGCTTCTCCACTGGTCTGGCATCTTTCCGGTCTTGAAGATAGTGTTAAATAAGTTTGTTAGCCATTGCAGACCCTCATCTCCCAGGCACTTCCACACTTCAATCGGTATGTTATCTGATCCCACCGCCTTAGCCCTTCCCATTTTCTTCAGCGCTCTTACAACTTCGTCGACTGTGATGCTTCTACAATAACACTTGTTTTGTTGTATTGTTTGAGTGGATTTATCGGTCGCAGTTTGATGGTTAGGGTTCCTTATGTTGAAAAGGTTATCGAAGTAAGTTTGCCATCTCACCTTGATGTCATTCTCTTTCACCAAGACCTTTCCATCTGCAACCTTTATAAACTTCACCATTCTCAAGTATTGTCTTCTACTTTCTCTTGCCCTGGCAATCTTGAACATATCATGTTCTCCTTCCTTCGTCTCCAATCGCTTATATATTCTCTCGTACGCTGTGTTCTTCGCCTCCGACACAGACTTCTTTGCTTCTCGTTTAGCCTCTTTATATTTATCTTTTAGCTCTGCTCGTTCTTCCTCATTATTACAGTGTAAAAGCTCTCTAAAACTTTGTTGTTTAATTCTTATCTTCTCCTGTACAATTTCATTCCACCACCAGGATTCCTTATGACCGACTGTCTTACTTGTTGTAAGTCCAAGAGTTTCTTTAGCTGCTTGCATGACTCTACTTGCCATAGCCTCCCACATTTGGTTTGCGTCTTCCTATGGCCTAGTTTGGCTGATTGGTATGACCTTATCTCTGAAGATAGTAATCTTTTCATCTTTGAGCTGGCCCCATCTGATCGTGGGTCTAATTCTCTTAGTTGGCTGGACAATTGCTCTCTTCACGTGTATATCTGCCACCAACATATGGTGTTGAGTCACTACTGTCTCTCCCGGGATTGCCTTACAGTCCTTCCAGCAGTTACGGTCTTCTCCCTTCATCAGCAGATAGTCTATCTGTGTGTGTCTCCCGCCGCTGGTAAATGTGATTAGATGCGAGTCTCTTTTCTTAAAAACGAATTTATAATGCGTAGGTCATGTGCTAATGCAAAGTCGAGGAGCTCTCTTCCAGCGTCATTCCTCTGACCATATCCAAAGCCTCCATGCACCAACGGGAAGTGATCATTATCCTTACCGATATGGCCATTAAAATCTCCTCCTATGCATAATTTTTCTTCTCCAGGTATGTCTCCCATAACGTGATCTAAACTCTCCCAGAACTTCTTGCTTTCCGTTTCCCCTAAACCAAGTTGTGGTGCATACGCACTAACTACTGCCACTACTTCATCCCCTATTACTATTCTTAGCAACATAAGTCTATCATCGTATCTTCTCACCTCGATTACATTATCCTGGAGTTCTTTAGCAACTAGAAAACCTACTCCTTTTTTTGTTCCATCTGACCCTGAATACCATAGTTTGTAACCATTGCACTCTTTTGCTCTCCCACCCCACCATCTAGTCTCCTGAAGACACGCTATCTGAACCTTACGTCTCTTCAGCACATCTAATAATTCTAATAGCTTACTAGTAAGGGTTCCTACATTCCACGACGCCACTCGCAATCTATGACCTTTTTTTCTGTAGAAGCACCTCTCGTCACCGAACATGATCTCGGGGTATCACAATGGCTCCTGATATCAATTATATTTCCCTAACCCTCCGTAACGAAAAAAAACACAAACAGATGCAGTCACTCACACGGTGTCCGCAAAACACAGGCGACACACAAACAACCCTAAATTATCAAATAATGAGAAAGCAAAAAATAGCACAGAAATAGGGGATGACTCTCCCTATTAACAACCAAAATGCTGGTACCCCTAACCCAGCCAACCAATCTAAACGAAAAGGTATAGGTACAGAAGAATAAAAGTAAATTATCAGATATGAACACCCGAGATGAAACGAACTCACCAAATGGTTTCACGATTGCTTCGTGGTGGCAGGTCGGCTGGTGGTAATCTGTTGACGGTGGCAGGAAGGGTGGGAGGGTGGGTGGGTGGTGTGATGGTGTGGCTAGGGTAGGCGTTGTGAAGGGTGGAGGGTGCGGCTGGTTTGGGATAGCTGCGGTAGGTGGTGGCTGCGGTTGGTGGGATGGAGGCTGTGGCAGGCGGTAGGTACTAGGCTGGGGTTGGGATGGCTGCAGTATGCGGTGGGTGGGATGGGGGCTGCGGTGGTGTTAGCTGGGTTGGGTTTGGGTTTGGCCGGCTGGGTTGGGGAGACGAAGAAATTGGGGAGGGGAGGCGGTGCGTGTGGCGGTGGAGATGGAGGTGGGGCGGGGAAGACTGGTCCTCCGACCGGTGAGGCTCCGGTAAAGGTGAGTTAGGTGGCCGGTGCGGTGACCGGTGAAGGTGGTTCCGGTGGAGGTGACCGGTGTAGGTGACCGGTGAGGTGATCGGTGAAGGTGTCTCCGGTCCGGCTCCTGTGGTGGTGTGAGACCTAGAGGTGACCGGTGACGTGGCCGGCTTTGGCCTCCGGTGGTGGTTCTGGTGACCGCTGGCCGGTGAGGCGTCGACCTCCGGTGGTGATGTTCAACGGTACTCAAAGTACCAAAAGTAGAGTTGCAGAAAATTCTTGGAGAGAGAATAGAAGAGAGAGGAAAGCTTAATATATACATATATATACATATATACATATATATATATATATGCATATATATACATATACATATATACATACATATATATATACATATACATATATACATACATATATACATACATATATACATATATACGTACATACATACATATATATATATATACATACATACATACATATATATATATATGTATGTATATATATGTGCGTGCGTGTGTGTATGTGTGTATATATATATATGTTTGTGTGTATAAGAAGGTCAAAAATGTAATTGTATATAATTTTAAGAGTTTATGTAATTTAAAGTCTAAAGAAAAAGAACAAACCCTTTAAAGCTAAATTATTAAAAGAAAAAACTAAATAGCTTTTATCCCACTTTTTAACCAGCTTCCCTCATGAGTTTTATAATTATGACTATAACATTTCATATGTTGACCTTTTTTTAAAAAAACAACAGAAAAGCATTTTATTACGTTCGATTAGAGTATTGTATTTATAAATTTCTTTTCTTTAAGCTACATGTTTTGTTTACCGTCGTATTGTACGGGCACCTCTTTGTATATATATAATTTATATTTAGGACATTAATATTAGTCACATAAGACATGAGAAATATCATGGATAACCTTGTCAACATGATTATCAAGACGATCACAACTAACAACAAGGTTTGGCTTTTACGTCATTTTCCATTGATGATCAATCGCAACTTGTTGATTTCCATCCATTCGTTACGAGATATAATGATATTTATATGCATATAATAAATAAAAATTTTAGGTGTTACATGTCATAATATTAGACTTCATCATTTTGTTTTCCCGCGTCTCTTCTCTAATAAATGATAATAGTAAATCGTAATTATATTATTTAAAACATACAAACAAACAAACAAACAAACCCAGTATATCCCACTCGAGAGCAGGGTCTGGGGAGGGTAGGTGTAGGCGAGTCTTACCTCTATCTTGTTAGGTAGAGAGACCGCTTCCAAAGAGACCCCCGACTTGATAGCAAAGGCAATAGCAATTGCAAACCATCATAGAATAAATCATACAACACATAGCATACAACATATAGAGATATAACAGGTAATGAATAAGGAAAAGAAAAAGAAAAAGCATACATCAGGGGAGCAGCATGAATCACCTATAAAGAGCAGATGTGGAGTACGAACACATCAGGCCCCGCAACAAGACTTCAACTACCCTTTCTACCTATAGATCCCACTAAAAGTCCTTAATTTTAATTCTACGCCTCCACTCGCTCCTATCCTCGATCATGTGCTCAGAGAGGTGCAGATGTACCATATCTCGCCTAATTACCTCGTCCCAAGTCAACCTAGGTCTTCCTCTACTCCTCCTACCCTCTAAGATGATGTTCTCTACTGCTCTAACTGGTGCCACCATTGGTCTCCTCCTGACATGCCCAAACCATCTTAATCTTCCCTCTCGTATTTTATCTGCGATACAAGCCACTTCTAGCTTCTGTCGAAACACTTCGTTTCTTATCCGATCCAGTCTTGTGTGACCACACATCCACCTCAGCATTCGCATTTCCGCTACCTCTATTTGTTTCTCGTGCGATTTCTTTATGGCCCAGCAGTCTGTTCCATATAACATAGCAGGGCGTACTGCCACTCGATATAGTTTTCCCTTTAGTTTTACCGGAAACCTCTTATCACATAGAATCCCTGATGCTGCTCTCCACATGCACCATCCCGCTTGAACACGGTGCGCTACATCGCTATGTATCTCTCCGTCTTCCTGCAGGTATAAGCCCAGGTATTTGAACCTAGACGTTTTTGGGACCTCCATACCCTGAATACTGATTTGGGTGTTCTCTTCCGCCTCACCACTAAAGTTACAATGCATGTATTCTGTCTTAGAGCGACTTATCCTTAAACCTTTGCGCTCTAGTGCTGCTCTCCACTGTTCTAGCCTGTCGTTAAGCACCATTTTAGATTCCGATATTAAGACTATATCATCCGCAAAGAGCATGCACCACGGAACTGGCTGTTGTATAGACTTGGTCATCTCATCCAACACTACTGTGAAGAGAAATGGGCTCAGTGCCGATCCTTGATGGAGTCCCACTTCCACTGTGAAGGAGTCTGTGTCTCCAATCGGGGCTCGTACACATTTTTTTCCCCGTCATACATATCCTTGATTATTTTGATATACCTCTCTGGTACCCTTCTATGTCGTAGACTTTCCCAAATTAGTTGACGCGGAACACTGTCATAGGCCTTTTCCAGGTCGATGAATACCATATGTAGGTCCCTTTTCTTATCTCTGTATTTCTCCATTATCCTCCTTATGGTGTGTATGGCTTCTGTTGTAGAGTGTCCTGGCATAAATCCAAATTGGTTTAACGCTATCTTAGTTTCCCGTCTAATTCTCGTGTCAATAACTCTTTCCCATAATTTCATCGTGTGACTCAATAGCTTTATTCCCCTGTAGTTTTCGCAACTTTGAACATCTCCTTTTTTCTTATATATGGGAACTATGACACTGGTTCTCTACTGGTCTGGCATCTTCCCTGTCTTAAAGATAGTGTTGAATAGATCCGTTAGCCATTGGAGCCCCTCATCTCCCAGACATTTCCACACTTCAATCGGTATGTTGTCTGGCCCCACCGCTTTAGCCCTTCCCATTTTCTTGATAGCTCTCGTAACTTCGTCTACTGTGATGCTTCTACAATAGCATTTGTTTTGTTGTGTTGTTTGGGTTGTATTATCTACCTCAATTTGTTGATTTGGGTTCCTTATGTTGTAAAGGTTATCGAATTAAGTTTTCCATCTCCCCTTGATGTCTTTCTCGTTCACCAAAACTTTTCTATCCGCCGCCTTTATAAACTTCACCGTTCTCAAGTCCTGTCTTCTACTTTCTCTTGCCTTTGCTAACTTAAACATGTCATGCTCTCCTTCTTTCGTCTCTAGTCAGTTATACATCATCTCATACGCCGCGTTCTTTGCCTCTGACACCGATTTCTTCGCCTCTCTCTTAGCCTCCTTGTATTTATCTTTTAGCTCTATGCGTTCTTCGTCATTGTTACAGCGTATATGCTCTCTAAAGCTTTGTTGTTTAATTCTTATCTTCTCCTGTACATTTTCGTTCCACCACCAAGATTCCTTATGGTCGACTGTTCTCTTTGCTGTAACTCCAAGCGTTTCTTTAGCTGCCTGGATGAGCGTAGTTGCCATGGCCTCCCACTTTTGGTTTGCGTCTTCCTGTGATCCAGTCTGGTTCATTGGTATGACCTTATCTCTAAAAATGGTAATCTTTTCATCTTTGAGTTGGCCCCATTTGATCGTATGTCTAACTCTCTTGTTTTGCTGGAGAATTGGTCTCTTCACGCGTATATCCGCCACCAACATATGATGTTGCGTCACGACTGTCTCTCCCAGGATTGTCTTACAGTCCTTCCATGAGCTACGATCTTCTCTCTTCTTCAATAAATAGTCTATCTGTGTGTGTCTTCCGCCGCTGCTAAACGTGATTAGATGCGAGTCTCTTTTCTGAAAAAAACGAATTTATGATTCCCAAGTCATGCGCTACTGCAAAGTCAAGAAGCTCCTTATCGCTGTCATTCCTAAGGCCGTATCCGAAGCCTCCATGCACCAACTGGAAGTGGTCATTATCCTTACCGATATGCCCATTAAAATCTCCTCCTATGCATATTCTTTCGCCTCGAGGTATGTCACCCATAACGTGATCTAAACTCTCCCAGAACTTTTTTCTTTCCGTTTCTCCTAGTCCAATATGTGGAGCATACGCACTAACTACTGCCACTACTTCATCCCCTATTACAATTCTTAACAGCATAATTCTATCATCGTATCTTCTTACATCCACTACATTATCTTGAAGTTCCTTAGCCACTAGAAAACCTACTCCATTTTTAGTTCCATCAGACCCTGAATACCATAGTTTATAACTATTGCACTCTTTCGCTCTCCCACCCCGCCATCTAGTCTCCTGTAGACACGCAATCTGAACCCTACGTTTCCTCAGCACATCAATTAACTCTAGTAACTTACTAGTTAGGGTTCCTATATTTCACGATGCCACTCGTAATCTAAAATCCTTTTTCCTTGTATTCACACCCCTCGTCACCGAACATGATCTCGGGTCAACAAAATGGCACCTGCTGTCTATAATGCCTTACAGAGTCCACTAGAACAACCAAAAAAACACTGGCAACACCTTAAAAAGGAATTGCAACACAAGTAAAGCACAATCAAAAGCAATCCATCACACGAGTTCAACAGTATACGATGGACACACAAACAGATCAAGACATAGATAAATAACAAACTACACGATAGTAGAAATACCCAAGAAATAGAGGAAGCCCCCTAAACAAAACCAAGAATGCTGGTACCCCTAACCCAGCCAAACAATCTAAACGAAAAGATAATATTTAAAGATATAATTAAAGGCGAGTAAAAACAGATATGCAAATGTAACAAGCAGGAAACCGCATTGGATATTGTCCGCTACTTGGGGAGAATAGCCCCATCACGGTTTTAAAACACGTCCAATGAGGAAGGTATCCAGCCCTTTATAAAGAGATTTTCGTTCCCCTTCCCAACCGATGTGGGATGTTACATCCTCCCCCACTTGGGAGACCAGCGTCCTCGCTGGCACAACGGCCCGACCCTGGCTCTGATACCAATCTGTCACACCCCGACTGACGGCGAAATCATCGGAGCGGACGAGGGAATGATTGATTGCTCATAACACATGGTTGACTAATAGTGGAGATAATATTAAAATCAGATTACAAGATAACATGAGTTTACACAAGCAATTACAACAACTGAAATCACAAATAGTAATTGTCTTTTATTTTGACTAAGTTCGGGTCTTAAATGAGCATGTAGAAGTCCACTAACTTGCTTAACCTGAAATCACGTGAGAAAATAAAGTCAGCTAATGAATTAGCCGGTGAGTAATCACAGTTTGATATACATAATGATTGATTGCTTGATTGAGAATAATCAATTCACAAGGTATCGTTAAGACTTATATTGCAATAGCGGAGCATATAGATAAACCGACACAATATAAACCCCTTGACTTGACACTTGCATATAATAGACTTGCACACAAACACCATAGATTGACTAATTGCCTCTGGCAGAATCACCACTCGTAAGCCATGTGGGGTGGGTTATCCAAACCAGTAGATCTACCATTGATACCAGGATTGATTGATTGAATTAGGGTTTTACTGTCGTCCAGTTTATCATAGTATGTTCACATAATTGCAAGTAATAACATAACATGTCTTGAATTGAATTTAGAATGAAATAACAATAGAATATCATGATTGAATATTGTATCACATGATTTCCCTCAAATAAGAAATGATATAAAAAGGGGATATGAATACTCACTTGATTGATGAGATTTGAATTTGGACGTGATAGATTAGACACCTACGATTTCCTTATGATTAACCTAAGGAACGGTGCCTCGAATTAGAATAATAATAATGTGAGAATTGGGAATAGGTTGGGTTTCCATTGAGATTGGGTTTTGAATGGTAGTTTAAATAAAATATTTTATTTAGTTTGATTGTCTTGAAATAAATAAAAATGAATTTATTGAAAATGATTATGTTTAGAATTTAATAGAAATCAATACGCGTAACCGTTTGATTTATTGTTAAGTGTGGGAAAAACAAATAACTAATTTTATTAATTAATTATATGATAATTAATTAAAATATTTAATTATTTAAGTGATTAAAAGAAATGAAAAATAAGGAAAGATTTATATATAAAACTTTTATATTTGATTGAGATAATCATGATTTAAACAATATTACATAGATATTATTTAAACAAATAAATATTTAGTGATTTTAACCATTAATTAAAGTTTATTTTTATAAGAATTTAAACTAGTTATATTATTTATTTAAAACACTTAATAAAATAAATAAATAAAATGTTAAAATAAATTTCAGAAAATATTTAGGTGGTTTTAAAAAATTTTAATGTTTGTAGAAACATTTTTATAATTTTAAATTTTTTTTTGTAATTTTTAAAAGCCTAAAAAGCCTTTAAAAAATAAAGGAGGGTGCCCGGGTTCGAACCCGGGACCTCTAGGTTGTGGTGATAGTGTCTTAACCGGTGAACCAAGGCTATCAGCCATGATGGGAATTGGTTTTCAGCGGTTAAAACACCAATAACAGAAACCCCTATTTACATATGAACCCTAGATTATGAAATCGACCAAACTGAACAATGATTCGAGAATTTCAACTCTATTAACCTTAGGGCTTATGATCCCTAGGTGAAATCGAGTTGAATAATGTATTGTACTTACATGATTAGGATCGAATTGAGGGAGATGAGTTGAAGAAACAGGTCGCGACAGAAGATGGTAGTCAAACGGGGTGTTTGTGCGTGTTTCAAGTGAATTTGAGAATTGCATACGATTAGGAATAGATTTATGATCATTCAGATGCGATTAATTTGATTAAAATAGTGTGTAGTGCGATTGTTTTGCTGGAAAAGTGACCGAAAGTTGGGGATGGGAATCTCATCCAGATCGCACTCGATTTTTAAATTGAAGTGGGGGCTCAGGTTCGAATCAATCACGCGAGTTTGTCGGGGTGTTTACTTTGGTCAAAAACCGATTAGTTTTGTGTGTTGGGGGGGTCGCCGGAGTTGGCCGGATTGTGACCGGAGATAGTAAGAAGGGGCGACGGTAAGAAGGGGCGACGGTGGGTGGTGATGTTTTTTAAAAAAAATTACACTCTGGCCCCTGTGGTTTTAAATTTGTTATTTTATGCTATAGTTTCATAAAATAAGTTACATAATTTACAAAATTAGCCCCTGGACTTATAAATCCAATTTTTTTTACAAATTATTAATAAAAATATTTTTATTATTATGATGTTATTATTATTATTATTATTATTATTATTATTATTATTATTATTATTATTATTATTATTGTAATTATTGGAATTAATGTCAACGTATTAAACTTAATTGTATAATAAATTAACATTTATTTACGAAAATACGCGATTTTACAGCAAACCCAAGATAGAACGATCTCACCGAATGTACACCCAATTTAGGATTCCTCGATTATGCTGCTGGTATTTGATGACCAGAGAGGCGGTGATGTAGATATAAATTAGGTTTTCAGTTTGGATTTAAGTTTAACAAAATAGATTTAAGATAATACGGTTAATTTATAATTTACAAATAATTGAATTTTAAAATATTAATTAATATAAACAAGATAGAATACAATAATATTTAATTGATAAAATTTGGATGAATAAAATTAGAAAGTTAAAATGTGGAAAATAATTAATTTTAATAATTAACTAATAGAGATATTGGTCAAATTAATTAGTTTAATAAATAATTAATTAAAAATTTAAATATGTAAGATAATTATAAAATGGTAGAGAGCAGAAACTCAGCGGCTTTGAAGGCAGTGATCGGAGGTGACCGGTGATCGAAGATGGCTGACGGTGGCTAGCGGTGATAGTGAGAGACCGGCGGTGGCTAGCGGTGAAGGCGATGGTAACTGTGGTGGTTAGCGGTGGGTGACGGCGGCGGTGAAGGCTGTGGTAAACGGTGGGTGTGGGTGTGGCTGCTGGGGTGGATGCCGGTGAGGGCTGTGGCTAGCGGGGGTGAAGGTTGTGGCTAGCGGGGGTGGGCGGTGGTGGGGGGAGGGAGGCGGCTGCGGTGAGATGACCGTTGGTGATGGTGGTTGCGGTACTAAGGAGGTACCGCTGTTGATGGGTCTTTGCATTAGAGAGAGAGAGTACAGTAGAGAGAGAGATGTCAAACTTCCGTGAAGCCAACCCATATTATTTAAAACATATCAACATTAAAAAAATAAATATTGTAAAAATTAAAACCATATTTCTTTTATTAAAAACATACTATAAAAAATTATAAGATACGATAATTTTCATAACAAATTTTTACTTTAAACACGAACTATTTAAAAACCGTTTTTAATGTTTTATAAGGATAATTTAAAAAAAGATTGTTTTTAAAAATAATGTTTAAAAAATAATAATATTTATTTTATAAAATAAAATTTTAAGTTAATAGGTGTTGTTTACTTGAAATACTTGTTTATATATAAGTCAATTATATCTTATCTCAAAAATTTTTTTCTAACTTTAAAATTTTTGTTAAAACTATTGGATTTTTATTTAGAGTAAATTGCACGAATGGTCACTGTAATTTGAGTAAAATTTTGAATTAGATCATTGAGTTTTTATTCTTTTAGTCCTTATTCAAGATTGGTCATTGGGTTTAACACTATTAACATATATGTTAATAACAAAAGGAAATGAACAGTATGAATAGTGGTTTACAAGCCAATAGTAATACAGTGCCCACCTCCTCTCCCTCTTCCTCCTCTTCATCGGCCTCGCCCTCTTCCACCTACTCCTCGCTGGCTCCTTCCTCACCGGCGCGGCCGCCGCCTCCTCCGCCGCCTCCTCCGCCGCCTCCTCTCACCACCCTCCTCCTCCCTCTCCCTCCACGACATCCACACCCAAATCCCCCGTCTAATTCCAAACCCTAACCCCCAATTCACCCGATTGTTCCATCTGCTTGGAGTTTTTCAACCATGGGGACATCTGTCGTGTTCTTCCCGTCTGTGATCACGTTTTTCATGCGAGATGTGTGGATAGATGGCTTACCAAGGTCCCCAATTTCCCCACGGTGGTGGTTGTGCCGCTATAAAATATTTGAAACATGGGACAGGGGTTTAGTTGCAGAGTGCAAGATGAACATGGGTTGTTTACAGCCGTACAGTTTGGTGATTTGGAGGTTGTAAAGGGTCTTCTACATGAAGATCCATCGCTCATTCATCAAACCACTGCTTATGATCGTCATTCTGCTCTTCATATAGCAGCTGCCAATTGTCAGATCGAGGTGGGTGTTTCAAGATTTCTTGAAATTGTGATCCGTGGTTCTTGAAAAGAGTATATTGTACGTGGATCTTTTTGTGGAATTTGATTGGTTTGTTGGTGTTTTCTTTGTGGGTTTTTGTTAGATTGTTTCATTGCTTTTGGAGGATCGATCTGTCAATACTGATTCTTTGAATCGCCATAAACAGGTGTGTTTCAGTGTTTGTGTGTTGATTGAAGTTTATTTGATGTTTATGTTGAATAGTGTGTTAATTTTTTCAATTGTTTATGGTCTTGTGTATACTGTTGTGTTTTGAAGTTGTCTAATTGTTTATTTGGTAGACTCCATTGATGTTGGCTGCAATGCATGGGAAGATTGATTGTGTTAAGAAGCTCATTGAGTCTGGTGCTAATGTAAGTCAAATTCTTTCATTTTTCAGTTGTATTCTTTAAGATTGATATGATACTGTTGAATTGTTGATGATATTATCTGCAATTTGTTAGATTTTGATGTTTGATTCACCAAATGGAAGAACATGCTTGCACTATGCTGACCACAATGTGTTCATATACTTCTAGACAATGGGGCTCTTGTATTGGATTAAAAACCCCTGTTTTATAAGTCTATCAGTTGGCTGAAAACAACATTAATATTGTTTGGTTAAAGGCACTATGCGGATTAATATTGAACCCATCTACGAACAAGGTGAATTATTGTGCGCATCAGCTACTTTTAATGTCTATAAAACAATTATAACATGCTTTAGGAATTTTATTATGCTTTTGCAACTTTATTTTCTCACTGACTTTAAAGAATAACATAAAAGTCCTAAATGGAACTATCAATATTAAAGGCTTATCATCCGTATTAAAACACGTTTTTGATCTTTTGATAGTTAGCTGCCATTGATGCGGATTGGGCGAGATTCCAGTTCATTGTTCACCACTCATTTCACCATTTTGATTACAGGTTATCATTTATATTTTTCATAGCTTTTGTTAACTAATCATTCATATGAGTCTTATTTTTTCAATAATTAACATCAGCAAAGTGTGTCTATACACCACGGTATGTGCGAAGTGGTTGGGGATTCGATTCAAGTCAGGTTTAGTACAGTTGATCGTTAAAATTACTCTTGATATTAGACCCTTTTGCGATCAAGTTTTCATTTTCGGACATCAGTAAAAGTTTGATCATAACGTCTTTAACTTAATTGGGGTCTCATTTTTTCTTCTAATATCTGATGAAGTTTTTCTATTCTGAATCAAGGCTTTTAAACTTCAAAAGCTCACACATTTCTCCTAATTTTGACAAAACCATTGCTAAGTAGTGACTTTATGCAGAGCTTTATGGGTTTTTACTTATGTTAGTTTACTTTGTACATGTTGAATAAAATTCTCATCTAATAACAATAACATAATTACATTTACAAGAAGTGCATCAAAATATGTAACAACTATACTTTTGAAAAAGAAAGCAACAAAATATCTTACAAAAAGCATAAACTTGAGAGTACTATACTTTCGAGTTAACGGTGTGTATATGCTTCCCATAACAGTTGACGATTGATGGGTTGAACTAAAATATGTAACAACTAATTAGAGAGGGATCTTGAACCCAATGCATATATTCATTTTGTTGATTTTTTAGGGCTTTGGCTATATGTTTGTTTTTGGAAATTTTTTGCAGATTTAGAAATGGAGAAATCATGCAAAACGATTTAAGAAATTCAGTCTCATTGCCTCTATTTTCACTATTTTTTTAGTTTCATTTTTTCTAAGGGTATGAGAAACCATTCTACTTTCAAGCAGTTCATAGAAACCTTATTCTACAAGGATATTTTGTTGCATCCCAAAATTTGAGGTAATTTACAGCAATTTTAGCTTTATAACTTATGGATTTTTCATACACTACTACAGAAAAAGGTATTTGCTACGGTCAAATCCGTAGCAGATCCATAGCAAAACGGGTGTTTGCTACGAATTTGCTACGGATTTGGTTTGTAGATGATACTTTCGTCGCTAATTTGTCTTGCTATGGAATTTTGCTACGGACTAATATTTGCTACGGGTTTAGCTACACAATTGGCGTCGCTAATTTCGCTACGCATTTGGCTACGAATATTTGCTATGGAGTTTGCTACAAAGTTTTGTTTGATTTTGGCTACAGAATTTTAGCTACGGAAAGGTTTGCTACAGTTTTGCTATGGATTTTAGCCACGGTTTTGCTATCGATGATTTTTCTAGGAATTTGCTACATATATTTGCTATGAAATTTAGCTATAGATTTTCTACATTTTGGCTACGAATTTTGCTATGAGTTTTGTTATGCTTTTGTTACCAATTTTGCTATAGATTTGCAATTAGTTTGCTATGGATTTTATGAAATTAATGCTACGGATTTAGCTACGAATTTTGTATAAAGTTTTCAAAAGATTTGTTTTCATAATGTTATTCAATCTTTTCCTGTAAATGATATATATCATAACTTTCATAAATATATACAAACTTAATCAAAGATTAATCCAAACCAAATAGCATAAATATCCCATTTCAATACATTAAATATCCAAAAATATCACAAGTTCATCCAAACCGCAAAGCATAAATTATCCAAATCATCTAAAAACATCAAAGGTAATATAGAAATCATAGTGTCTACTAGCATAAACTCATTCCTTAACTTGATGGAATGTTTTGTGGTAGGTTTTATGATAGCATTTAAAGTTTCTCACTCATTTCAGCATATAACTTTGCATTTTCTTCAATTTTCTCCATCATAACATTCTTTTCTGCTTTATCTCGTTCTAACTCCGCTATTTGTTCTTTCAACCTTTGCACCTATAATGAATAAATTAACACATTACACCCATAACATATCAATATCAAATACAATAAAAACTCTTATTTTTAATAAACTACAAACAAATAAAGCTGAAAATAACACACTACATACAAGTAACTTGTGTATTTGTGCAAATCACTCATCCCGACCCATTTCTACATTTGTTATTATCCATATTTCTACATTTGTTATTACCCATCTTGACCCACTAAGACCTATAGAAAACTATTTTTGCCCAAACTATCCCAAGGTGTTAGAATTAGCACCCATAATGACCTAAAATATAATGAATGGGTTTGTTTTGTCAAGTCTACCCATATCTATATAAATAATATCCAAATCAGCCCAACTAAAAACAAATGAGTTAGGATTATCGCCTCTAGTCATTACTAGTTCATGCAAATAATCATCTTTTCATGCAAAAATTCAATTTGTGCAAATATAAACCTTCTAATACGATGATTCATTAATACCACAATAAGTACATACATCGAATTTCTATCACTAAAATAGAATACCAACCTCTTTACTTCTCCCAGGTGGATCACTACTAGGCATTGATGGTGTACCGGTCAGCACAACATACGGGTCGCTAGTGTTGCCAGTCCCGTACAATCTACCTTTTTTCTTTCCCTTGCTAGTTTCCGACCATAATTCCACATCAAGTTCGGGGTGTAACGTATCGTCCTCTCCATATCTCTCAACAACACACTCCTTATATTTATTCTGTGATAAGTAATAGTTAGTACATAAACATTTAATGTATTGTACATATAAATAAGTACCACGCTTAGTCACCCTTCGGTCTACAACTAATTCATTAGAATAAACAAAGTCTAACCACTTATTCAAGTTCTCACAGTATTCCATATTAAAAAATCCATCACTATTGGTCATCTTATACATCCAACTTCGATCGGTGTACCATTCCATGACAAATAAAGTCAATGTCAACCGTAAAAGTTCAAAGTCATTACAAAATTGTAGTTAACAACAAACATACAAAACTAATTGTCATTATTATCATTATTTGGGAATTATGCAATAAAAATTTTATAAAAAATTCAAATTTGAGTGGTCAAAATATATTTAGTGTCACCATATATCCCAACTTGCTAAGGCCTAATAATATCACCATAGATAATTTCGTTGATTATTAAGAAAACTTGCACGACTTTCAACCGTTTGACTTGTTCGATACATACCTTTCTTAGCTAATTATTTTCCTTGATCACATCAAGATAAAACACAATCCAAAATGACCCACTAATAAATAAATAAACAGGTCAAAATACACAATACATAAATGTAGAGGGAAAAAACTATTTACCCCTTTTTCAGCTCGTAACTCCAAGTCTTAGTTGATTCTTCCACGACTGAACTGATAAAAAAATTGGATAACCAAATTATAATGAGCACTTATAAAAGAAATTTAAAGTCATAACAAACATAGCATAAACATTCAACAGAAGTTGATTAGCCATACAATACAAAACGATTACCAAATGATCACTTTCAATAAATGAATATTTTTAAAAATTCAGGACTTATTATACGCATGACATTAGAGCATTATGTGCACATTCCTAAGTTATATCACACACCAAACAAATAAAACAATAATATAAGGGCTTTCACAAACAGATTTTACGAAACCACAAACACTTCTCATTCACTGCATCACTTTCTTTTGCATACTCTTTGAATCAATGCATCACTTTCTTTTGCATACTCTTTGAATCAATGCATCACTTTCTTTTGCATACTCTTTGAATCAGTACTCTGTTTTTGAAACTTGAGGGCACTTTCCCTTCACTATAACATTGAGTACAGAGACTAAAGTGTGATTTTATTTAATAAAAGAATTAATACAATTTGCATTTAAAAGACCTCAAATGTGCAAATAAAAGAAATCTAATGCACAACCAATTTGTATATAATATGGGTCAAGTGACCAAACATAATTAAAATGATTTGCAGCCAAAAGAAACCATTCCAAAACAATAAAAAAAATCGGAATTAATATTCAGATTTCTCCATGCTAAAGGCCATTTGACCACCACAGTCTTTAAATCAATATTGCTTTTATTTTTTATAGTAAAGTTGTAAGGTAATTGCTTTGACCCTCAAAGTCAAATTAAGTGCATAGCAACACAGCCAAAGTTAGGCAATTTAGGAACATTCAAAGATAATTAATTGTAAAGCCAAAGTAATTACTGCAACTTAAGAAATAATAATACAAATAAAAAACTTAAGCAAAATTAACATACGAAACAATTGTATTATAAATTCAAAACAGAAGCATCTGTTAGAACCTAGATTATTTGAACTTGTTCTTCTAGACACCTGGTAGCAATGTCTACGGCTTCAAACACTAAAAACTTTGAGACCATTATTTGAACTATATTATGAAGTATGTGAAACCCATTTATATAATTCTATATGTGAAACTAACAATTCTAATAGATTTGACCTGTTGAAGGAACATTATATGATGATACCATGCTTGGACTTACTCAAGATACACATGTTTTGGATTTAGAAAGCTAGTAAATTAGCAAAACCAAACAGGTCTAGCATATTTGAAGCGACCCGTTCGACCCATTTAAACTACATCGTAGAAACAACCTTTTTTAAAGAAATGAATATCTAACAAAGTAATACCAATAGTTTTGACATTTAGTCTCGAATTGATTCCGCTATACATACAAGTACTAAGTTATTGTTCGCATTCTGGTTGAATACTACTGTAAGATAATTTGTTCCATAATTATAACTTATGCTTAACATCTAATTTAAAAGGATAATTTATTCATTTGAGTAAGGAATTATAAGATGTTCTTTTGAGCACCTGGGAGGCCTAGGTACCACAGGGGAAATAAAATTAAACAATCAAAATCCACCATTATAAAATCTCTATTTGAATCCATCTCTTAGCTAGACATACGAACATGATTCAGAAACTGTATGACACCCTATCTCTTTGGCAATATGGAATAGATTTATGAACATCAAAGCTGTAGTATAGCACTTCATGAACTTACATATTTATAATTGAATTGCTCATTATATTACACAATTATGATACTGAATCTTACTCACAACTACTGTGCTTACGCAACTGCAAATCTTCCCACCAATAATTGGCTTATGCCTAATTCATTGCAACACATTTTAATTTCCATTTACAAACAACAAATCAAAGAACAAATTGAATTACCTCGTCGATTCGAGTCTCTCCGCCGGAATTTCTTTGAAGGAAAGCAACAAGTTCTTCGTGGGGGTGGATGTTTGATGAGGAGCAACCGGTTCTTGATTTGAAGATGATATAGATAGGTCAAAAACGTGGTTGATGAGGAGCGACCGGTTCTTGATACGGGGATAAACATCCCAATTTCTTCGTGAATCAGTTTCATAAACATGGGTTTGATTTGAAGATGATATAGATGGGTCAAAAACGTGGTTATAGTTCCCCAATTTCAACAAAAAGGGTTTCTTTCCCTCAATGTCACTATATATTTATATATATACACACACACACACATATATATATACATATATTATATTATAATTATATAATTATATAATATATATTAAAGACTTTGGTCGGTGGGTTTTTTTTAATCAACAACAGCCAGCATCACCACCATCACCGGGCCTCTGTGGTCGAGTCGCGAGGTCACCGGCCACCAGCCAACCGACAACCGCCATCGCGAGGTCGTCGAGCCTCAACGCACGGTTCCTCCCCCGCCGGTGGATCTCCACACACTCCGTCCTGATCTGCGACGACGACATCGAAATCGACCGAAAAACGAACGAATTTGCGTTCAACGTATGGAAGAACGGGCGTGGGGCCGGTGTTGGTCGGAGGTCGGAGGGTGAGGGATTGGGGCGATGCGAGGAAAGACGGTGGTGCGGCGGTGGCGGTGGTGGCGGTGGCGGTGGCGGTGCGGCGGTGGCGGTGGCAGTGGTGGCGGTGGTGGCGGAGGAGGTGGCGGTGGGGTTGAGTAGTCGGAAGGAAGAGGAGAGGGGAGTGTGTGAAGGAGTTTCATAGGGTTTTAGGGAAGATGGAAGGAGTTTCCTTACGATGACCTAATTATTTTTCTGTTCCTAACCATCAAAACTTCTGTACAACTGCAAACCGTTCCATCTAAACGAATCCATTAATGGATCAATTTAAAAGCCCATTTACATTTCAAATAAATGAAGCCCACTTATTACTATTATATTTATGTATGTATTATATTATTTCTTTTTCCAAATTTGTTCACAGATAAAAGATTGAATATTTGGTTAAAGTCTATACTAAGCAGACATTAAAAATAAACTTCATGACGATTGAATACATGGTTGTTAACCATGTTCTCTTTTTTTTTTCATTCTTTATATTTTCTTTTGAAGACATTGATATATTAATGTCAAACGGACACAATTGTACGTTGCGTTAATTTCAAACGAGTTTTCATAATATACATTTGTCGTACTCGCGCCAGCTGCAACGCGCTGGAGCAAATTACTAGTTATTATTTATTTATATATGTTATTATTATTATTATAGAAATTAGATTTTATCAATACAAATTATTTACTATTGGTGAATATCAATCCCAACAAAAAATTTTAATAGGGTTTAATATCAACATTTGATTTTGTTATTAATAACAGTTTCAGTATCACTCTTCGTTAACTCCGTTGGTTTTTGATAACGTATCACGTGATGTGGCTCGTAGATAAAGAGACATAAAAATTAAGTAACGTATTTATATTTTTATTTTAAATACGTAATATGACATGTCACATGCCATGTCACGAGGTGCCATGTCATCAAAATAAATGAGTTAACAAACAGTTAAACTAGTACTGTTATAGGTAACAAAATCGAAGGTTGCGATTTATACTAACCAAATTGTTAGTTGGGATAAATATTAGCGAGTAGTCAACTGTTTGGATTATAAAATATAATTTTATATAATAATAATAATAATAACAATAATAATAATAATAATAATATTATTATTATTATTATTATTATTATTATTATTATTATAATTATTATAATAATTATTATTATTATATCTATATTTATTTATGCACATATTTAAACATGTTAGACCTCTTTTTGAATTGGGCACACTTAACCTAAGCACTAACTCAATTTATTTTAAATTGCTTCATATGATGGTAATGGGTTGCGTTGTAGATTGCAGCCCTACATTGTGTCATAATGAGTCATTAAAAGTTATGAAATCCCGTAAGAAATTGTAAGGGTAAATTATATCATATTTGAGTATAGATCATTATATTTTGTTGCGACCTTTTATGATTGACTATTATTTGATGTATTCATTGAGTTTGACACCTAATCATAGCTATTACTTAATTTTGACCTACATTGATACGTTGACTTAACATTTTTAACAACAATTTTTTCTCTTCATTCCACCAAAACTTGCACTTGTAATGATCACACATCACTTTTACGGAGGAATTGATATGTTGACTTAATCTGTTGTATGCGCCATAAGTATCACAATGAGTTGTAGTATGTTATAATGGGTCATTATAAGTCTTTATGACATATAAGAAGTTATAGTAGGTCATACATACGTATTTGTGAATATGAATCGTTATATTTTAATAAGATTTACAGCTACCAACCATTATATCACCTATAATAATTATCTTTGACCATGAACCATTATGACTAATCAAGTCTTAACCATTTGAACTATTTTGATCTAACGTGTCATATCACATCGTATATAATTGTCATAATAGGTCATGATGAGTCATAACGATCCACAATAAGCTATAATAGTACAAAATATGTCATAATAGGCTGAACAATGCAATGATATTCAACTATCATTAATCATGGCTTATTATATGTAACCAAATTTTACTATTTGTGATCATAATTCACTATGACTAACTAATATGGACTAATTGCTCATACTTAATCCTAATTATCAAACATAATCAATATTAATCTTAATTTGTCTTGATCAACCTTATTTTAAACTAATTCTTTGATTGCGACTATTTTCCTAATCAATAGATATTAAACTCATTGACCCTAATCGGTGATGATTGACCATTATTAACCTTAATTATCCATATCTGATCAATATTGATACTACTTGTTTTTAGTTGACTATTATTGAGCCTCATTCACTCTGATTATGCCAATCCGAATTTTCCTACGAAGTCTAAGTTAAATTATTTTAAAATTTATATTCTTGATTTGCTACGAATTTTGCTACGAGATGGATATTTATTGTTAATTACATTTCGGATTTTTCATTTTGCTATAGATTTTACTACGCAATTCATGAAGAAATTTTTTATTCATTATTTAAAGACATATGTTTCACTTTTGCTATGGATCTTCCTACGGATTTTATTAAATAATTTTTTAAAATATATTTTTTATTCTTGCTACGAATTTTGCTACGTATTTTGCTAGACAAATTATTATTCTTTTCCCACAAAATTTAATTATTGATTTTACTAGGATTTGCTATGAATTTTATTAATTTGTTTTTTAATATATTAATTTTATCAATTTTGATTAAATTTTCTTATGGATTTGCTATGACCACAGCTTGCTACGGTATATCTGTAGGTAAATCGTAACAAAATATATTTATAGCAAATCCATAGCTACTCCTTAACAAATTTGCTACGGATATTACATTTCGGATTTTTATTTTGCTATGGATTTTATTACGGAATTCATGAAGAAATTTTTTATTCATTATTTAAAGACATATGTTTTACTTTTGCTATGGATCTTCCTACGGATTTTATTAAATATTTTTTTAAAATATATTTCTCGTTCTTGCTACGAATTTTGCTACGTATTTTGCTAGACTAATTATTATTCTTTTTCCACAAAATTTAATTATTGATTTTACTACGGATTTGCTATGAATTTTATTAATTTGTTTTTTAATATATTAACTTTATCAATTTTGATTAAATTTTCTTACGGATTTGCTACGACCACAGTTTGCTACGGTATATCTGTAGGTAAATCGTAGCAAAATATATTCATAGCAAATCCGTAGCTACTCATTAACAAATTTGCTACGGATATTTTTCGTAACAAAAAATCCGTAGGAAATACCTGTTTCTGTAGTAGTGATAATGTTTGAGGCAATTCACAGTTTTTTGGATTCTTATTTACCAAACATAAAATTAACTTATAGACGTTTTTTCATACTTTAGTTTTGATAATTTGTAATGATAATTTTACAAATTTATATCATTTTCTTTTTTTCATATTCCATATGTTTTCAAGCAATGATGCAAGAACTTAGTTTTGTTGGTGTATTTTGAATCATCAAACTGAGCATCGTCATTTGTAAGTTAAAAAATGAATTTGCTTCTTTAAAAATTGCTATTATGAAAAATCTATTAGAAAGATATATATATATATATTTAAACCTCATTTGTTTTACAACTCTTAAATCTTTTGCATCAACGTTTACTTAAACAGGGATATGAGACCTCATGGCATGAGAAGAATCTGAAATCCCATGTTTAATTGAGGTCTCGAGTAAAAGTTCAACAACAGCTAGCAACTTCTTTTTTTTGCACCCTAAAAACCACCTCTAGAATGCATATGTTAGCTGGATAGTTGCGAATATGTATTAAGGCAGACGAACCATTTGATGACCTTCCTCTGATGTTACAAACTAGAAACACCAAGCAACTTAACAAAATGTTGACAATTCGCGCAACGCGTGAATAGTATACAACTAGTTAAAATAACTAGTTAGTTTGAGGGGCATCTAAGTCGTTTTATATTGTATTCAATTCAATTCAATTTAATTTAATCCTGGGGATAAAGTGGAGGGGGAGGTGGAGATGAAATTGTGGGACAAGATCTTTAATTTTCAATCTTAGGTACGAAATATGAAATTTAAATAGAAACTGTAATTAGTCTATAATAAATAATAGATAAAATCCACTAACCCACACTTTCATTCCCACACTCCCCTTTAACTTTACCAACTAGAAGCAGAGCTTATTGCATCTAGTAAAATCTAATGCCTTTTATTGATCCCGACCAACACAGCAAGGGAAGCAGGCATATAATGAATCTTGAAGTAGTTCAGGTTATTTTGTGTTGTTTGTTATTTTCGTTCTCGTATTGTAACTATTTAAACCATTAAGCTTTTCGTTTATGATTATCAATTTTAAGAAAGGCTCAGTACCAGTGACCATGTTTGTGAAATGTGAACCATTAGGGCATTTGGTTCGTGAAATATATTGAATTAGAATTGGAATTGGATTTTAAATTGGATTTTGAATTGGAATTAGAAGGAATTATATTTGAAATTTAATTTTCAAAGGATTTAGAATTAAAGAGAATTAGAATCTATAAAGGGAATTTAAATTTCAAATGTATTTTAGTGACAAAACACTTGAAAAGGAATTGAAATTTATCACCCATTACAAACCGTCACCACCTCAATGACATCGCTACATACCATCGATCGTCGCCGCCGACAATTGACCACGCTCACCAATCGCGTCCGTTACCGAAAACCGGTCGTACCCCACCGCCGTCACCAACCAATCACTTATGCCGCTGAGAACCAACAGTCGCCGTCAAAGCGCATCTAAAACTGACGATCAGGGTCGCCAACGGTCAGTGGCGGCGGCGGTCTAGGGCGGTGGCGGGCGGCTGTTGCGAGTGGTTGTGGTCGGCGAGGTCGGCAAGGGTCGTCGATAGTGTCGGTTGATGGTGGGCGGGGGTGGTAGGTGGCAGTTGGTGGCGGAAGCAGGGTCGGTGGAATTTGAAATCATTTAAAATTTAGAGGATTTTGAAATCCTTCACTTGAAGGATTTTGAAGGAATTGATGTCAATTTCAGTTTCAATTCCTTTCACAACCAAACACGTTAATAATAGAATTCAAATTTCAATTCCAACGAATTTCTACCGACCAAATACAATGGCCTATGGAATTTAGATTCTAATTCCATTGAAAACCTGCATACCAAACGCCCCCTAAGTTTATCATGATGAAAGTTTATTGAAGTTTCAAACTTAGACTTCATTTCCTATGGTGGGATCATCGGGTGCTTGCCATCGAGTGTGTTTGAGTGTTGCTGGTGGTCCTCTTTAATGGATTGAGCCTTCTTTGTATTCTACTCCTATTTTAAATTCACAAATGATCTGTTGTGGAGGGTTGACCATCATGGTTGTTCCTGGTGTTCTTTGAGCTCGACCGAAGGTGGGGATCAGTCATCAGTGTAAATTGTTTGTTTCTAATTAACAAGAAAAGATCTAGGTTTCTCTAATCCTTATCGATGACATGGTTGGCAATGGGTTTCAATGCCGGAAAGGATTGTTGGTTGAGACTTAAAGATGGATTTGCCATCGAGTAGAAACAAACAATTTAGACTGATTGGATATTTTAACACCATTAAACAGCAAACAATACAATCAGGGTCTATATTAAAAAATAATAATAAAGCTTCGGGATCAAATCCAACATTTCACTCAAACCATAAGGACCATCGGTGTATTTTAATCTTTTATTTATTTAATCCGTGTATATAACGGACACCATGCTAGTATGATATATGTACAAAACTAGCCTAATGACCCGTGTGTTACACGGGTTGAAAAAGTTAATTTTTAAATAACTGCAATTATAAATAATTAGTTACATTAATAACCATATAATATATAAACATCTTAAAGTTGAATATAAACAAATAGAACCAAGTTACATGGCAAAAATTAAATAAGGTATATGTACAAAATGCATTAGAAATTCATGTATACTATAAGAGATGAATAAAAGAGATATTAATAGTTACTAACAAAGATTTAGGAATTATAAACCGATTTCATTATGTATGCATATTAAACTATATTAAATGACTATATGCTATTTGTTGGATTCATTTTGTAGTTCAACATACTACCACATATATGTTGTTATTACATTGCTTCCAACCTCAATTGATACATAATATCCTCTGCTCAGGTTTGCATCTAGACATTATTTAAGTTTTTCCATATGGGTTGTTATATTTCTCAAATGAGTCGCTTGTAGGTTGTTATTACCAGGTTGCAACGGATTATATTTTAAGCTCTAACTAAACGTAAATTTCAATCGAATGAAAATTAAGTAACATTAAAATTGTAAATGAAACAAAATTACATTAACTAATAGAAACCAAACATCATGTTTTTATTACGACAAACACATGCATTCAAATACATGTTATAAAAACATACATCCTAGGTTAGAGATTCAACAGTTTCCCATGTACACTGACTTAGACCTTCATTACAACTATTAAAACCTGCTTCATGAAGTGTACAACAAATATATAATACCTTATTCAAAAGCATAGACCTAGCACCTAGTTACATGTGAAAAAAATACCATCAAGTTTCAAGCACAAATTCTTGTAATCAACTTTCAACTTAGGATCAATAGTTAAGCCCATCTTGCGGTTCTAGCAGCAACCAGTTCTCTAGTGCAGGCCAGTTTTGCGGCCTTGGATTCGCCTGTTTCAAGCACCTCTCCCGGTCCAATAGTTTTTCCACGACCATATTGAGTACATATATACATGTACATTGTACTTTGAATTATATTGAGTACATATATATACATATATAATAACAACATTATGTAAAAGCAGTTGCTTACATGGACAACCTACGGAGATTACTTGAAGAAACAACAAAAGTCTAGTTTGAATGGTATATTTTACAACTAAAATATCAAATAAAATAGGAATTGATTAAAGAGCTGCATTTATACAACTTGGTAAAGTAAAACTAAACCAAATACAGAATATACAGAACAATGTTTATTTGTCCATAACCAAGTCCAACCTGAAACATGTAGTTTAGTATAATAATAGGAGAAAAAGAGATATCGTAGCTTGATATGATGCTCACCAGCTTAGAAAAATGAAATCAAAGAATACCCATATTAGATTAGTCCACTAATAGATATTGGATTTCATCCTATTTATTACACGAAAACGGATAATTTAACCGAACCTTGGAACCAATGTATACTTTAGTACTGTAAATTTCAACAATTCTCACTGCTTTATACCATTTGACCCATTTAAGTATCATAAATATGTAAAGAAAATTATTAATGCTAACAACCTACTTACATAAACTAACCTCTAATGGTGGTGGTAGAGAAATTTTGAGGTCAAAGTTTGGACATATATTGAATTCACAATTACAGAATTATTAATAATCACTAAAAGATATAATTTATTGAGCATCGTGAGTAAAATTAACTGATATGTATAAATCTATCAATACAAGCAATGTTCAAGTGGTGTACTAATCAAAACATGCTTAATTCTTAACCAACCATAATCACATTCTTTTATCATATTAACCAAATAACCATCCATCATAACTTGATTATATATAACAAAATATCCTTCATACCTAAATTCATGTGGCTACATGATAACATTTCATCAATAAATTCTACACATAAACTTTAAAATTAACAAAAGAAAACAAATTTTGTGTACCTTTTAATACAGGTCATCTAACATAGTTTCAGTGTTCACCGACACCACTGCATGAAATCTAGTATGTTGGTTCAACAGTCACGTAGATGAAACATATCCGTACCTATTCGTGAGCAAAATCGATGAAACCGGAAAAATTAATCATAAAAACCATCATTAACAAACCCTAAACCGGGTAAAAATCAGAACAAATAAAGAATTTCATGAAACCCAAAAAAATCAACATAAACAATCAATAACAAAACAATAAACCGGATCAAGATTAGAGCAAATCAATATACATCAAAATTGGAGAAGTGGATGAAAACGATAGAATAAGGTAAAGTAACTTGTTGTGTTTAGTCATAAACCTTCACTAAATCATTTGTGGCCTGTAAAATAAGATAAATTCAGTGGAAATTAAGCACAAAATAATCAAGAAATTGACCTTAAAGGATTTCTAACCTTTCGATAGATTCACAGCATATCCAGCCAAAAGCATTAAAATGATATGTATCATAGAATTTTTCATCTTCAAAAGCAAAACTGCAGCCAACGAAAAAACTTAATAGACCAAGAGTCGCACAATCAACATCTATAGTGAATATTCACAATAGTTCATTTGCATTAAGTTTGCCAAAACCCTATGAAACTAGTTTACTAAAAGTCTGAGCATGATGAACCGTACAAAGCACACATGGTGATTAATAAACCAAAGCATACCTGAATCAGAAACCTTACTGCAAAGGATGCGGCAACAACAGATCGCACAACCCTCCTCGTCGCAATCGCCTTAGCATGTGGAAAACGCTTTGATGGAGAATTAGGGTTTGGAATAGAGCTTCACAAGGAATTTATTGTAACCCGTTTACAAAACGGGTCGGACAAAGGATCCGCGCGTATTTTTTAATTAGAATAGAGAGGTGGCGTGAGAGATTGACATGTGGCATATGGTGTTTAAAATAATGACATGTGTCATTACATTGTTTGAAATAAGGACACATGGCAGAACCTTTTTTTTATTATATATAGAGATATATTTCTAATATTTATCATTTTATTAAGATTTAATTTCTTGATTTCTCAAACTCAACTCACTGGAGCGAATCATCTTATATATGAGACTTCTTGATACAATTGTGTTATCTGTGATATTTCATTTTCCTTAATAATACAACTGTAACACCCCAGCCCGACAAGGCTGACGTGTCACTAATACGGATATCAAATCAAACGCATTCCCATTATTAAAAACGATTACAAGTTCAAATTCCAAAACCTAATTAAGATGTTCAATACATTAATTAAAGTAACAGATAATCTTGGTCTTCAATTCACTCTTCACTGGTTTCCCGGATTACCCTGCTGACCTGACGTGCATGAAAACAAAAGCACGCCTGAGCATAACGCTCAGTGAACGGAATAGCGGATAACAAAAATAAACAGACATGTTGATAAACAAAGAATCGACAGATATCAAAAATAAACAGACATGGTGATAATCAAAGAACCGACAGATATCAAAAATAAACAGACATGGTAATAATCAAGGAACCGACAGATATCAAAAATAAACAGACATGTGATAATCAAGGAATTAGCAGATATCAAAAATAAACAGACATGGTAATAATCAAG
The DNA here is from genome assembly GCA_024085815.1 of Flaveria linearis. NCBI lineage: Eukaryota > Viridiplantae > Streptophyta > Magnoliopsida > Asterales > Asteraceae > Flaveria > Flaveria linearis. The sequence goes on from CM044001.1 coordinate 71,954,393, forward strand.
GAACCGACAGATATAAAAAATAAACAGACATGTGATAATCAAGGAATTAGCAGATATCAAAAATAAACATACGTCATAAGACATATGTCAGATAGAACATACCCGAGCTAATAATCATATCATATAATAACTAAACAGGGGGAACACAGGTAGCGAGCCCGTGAACCAATGTGAAATGGAGTATGGGCAGACATACAAACCATTCACCAGAGTCCTGAATGGAATGGTGTGTAACCATCCATCAGGAAATAACAGAACTAGCCTAGGATCGATCCATACGCCTCTGAGGAAATAATAATATAACCAGACATAATTTCAGAGTCCTCTTTAGAGACGCCGTGATCTCAGCTCACCGCCACGGTTGGTGCCATGTTATCGATGCCGCAATAACGCGTCTTGGTCACCCCCAAGATAGGGAGAGCTCGGGTAACAAATTCAGAAATATATAGTAGTCAAGCTACTTATAACAGAATCAAAAGCAAATTATCAGGAATCAAAACTAGAAATGAACGGAAATCAAATACGAGACAGAAATCAGGAATCTGTACTGCAAAGTAACAGAACCAAAAGTAAATACTTGTGATATAAAGAATTAGGAATCCGTACCTTATACACGAATGACAATAATCAGAAACAAAGTCTAGGCTCGGTTAACGCCGCGAGAACCTACGATAACGTAACGCAAATTATAGTTTGGATTTTCCTATTTTAAATTGGAAAAATTCCAGTTCTGCCCTTGTCTTTTCGCACTCGTTAAAAATACTAAACGACGTTTAAAAATTCTGAAAATCTCCAGTTCACTAGATTAGTGATTTCTAAACAACTTTCATTTAGAAAAGTTTCTGATTTGGATTACCGAAATATGAGAAAAACGTGGATCTTTACAGCTGCGCAGAACTGCTAGCTGTTACGAAAACGACTATTTGGAGGTCCAAACGAATGAGTTTTTCTATGTTTTATATATCAACAGATTCGTTTTTCGACGAACTTCGTCATGGACATAAGGTTTAACTGATTTGGATCTGTTATGATAAAGTTATGGCCTCTGTAAGTTGGCTGTAAAATACGTATAAATCAAGGTATTTTGGTAAACCGTAAAATTATTTCTAGTTAAAATACGTCCGTTACGGGTCTGGAAATATTTTTATAATAAGTATAAATCATGATTGACTTCTGAAAAATTTGGCTAATCATATTATTAATCCGTTTGTCATTTATAAAATCACATTCCAAAATATTTATAAAAACTAGTTAAACGTGTGACTTGTTTAAAATGCTCGGTTAATGACTAAATCTTAATTTGGTCACAATACTTATATTTCCAGTAGCCAAAACATTATCAAAATAGGATCGTATCAAGTTTACTAAGTTAAGCAAGGAAACTATGTTTAAAACGTAAACCGAATTAAACGAGTACTTATTCAAACGGCATCCTATGATCAAAGGCAATGAACTAGAATTACTAATTAGGATATCTAAGTTTCAAGGATAACGTAACGACTAACAACATCTTAATGATTCCTACTAATTTTAATTTATTTTTATAAAAATAAGCTAATTATAACATTTGTTAACATTTATATATACGAATCGTTAAGGTGTTTAAATAAATAAATTTACAGGAAATAGTTGGATAACTTTTAAAATAACCAGGGTTTATAAAACTTGTTTTTTATAATTTTTAGAAATTTTTACAAAATTTTAAAAGGTCAAAAAGGCATAAAAAAAATAACAGGAGGTGCCCGGGGTCGAACCCGGGACCTCATCTAAGGCAAAGAGCGCAGGAACCGTGAACCAAGGCCGCAGCCGCGGTAATGATCCGGTTTCCATTACTTTTAAACACATGTTAACTTGTTTCCCCCAAATCCCAAATCCGTATAAACCCTAGAAACGATTTTGACCAAATTGAATCCTAAATCGATGTTATAATCGATTGAAAGCATAGGGCTTTCAATCCCCACATGAAATCGAGTGTGTAGGTGGTTCTAATTACCTGATTCGTTTTGGAAAGGTATCACGAACACACGATGAACAGTTGCGGTCAAGTGGTGTCGATTGATGTTTCAAACCACGATGATAATCAAATTCCTTTCATGTGAAGCTTCTATTGATGTTGATAATCAAAAGCCTTCTGTTAATTTGGGATTATAACTCGCCTAAGCTGGAGTTCGAGTAAGTTGCAGGTCCGAGACAAAAATGGCGATCGAAGGTGGTGTTTCTTTGAGTTTCAGATTATATTGAGTATACAAACATGTTATAAATGATTAAACATTTGATGGTGCTCGATTAATTTGATTATTAAACGTGTTTCAGTGCGATTTAAAAACGGGTAAAGTGACCGAAAGTTAGGTGAATGATTTGAATCGATCGCACTCACGTTTATTGAATTATTGTGGGGTATCGTGTTCTAAACTTTCACGTGAACGATTTGGTATATTTTTGGTATTTAAAAATTGAGTTTTCGAGTGAATTAGGGGGTTGCCGGCGCCGACCGGCTTTGGCCGGAAAAACCCGCCGGAGACGCGGGGCAGGGGAGAGAGAAAGAGGGGTATTTTCGGATTTTACAGAAATGGTCCCTGTGGTTTTTATTCTTTTTAATTTATGCACAAAGTTATTAATTTAAGTTTTCAAATTAACACAAATACCCCCTGAACCTTTTATTATCATTATTATTTTTTTTTTATTTATATATGGGTATTATAACATACATAGTTTATGAAACAAAAAGTAAGAACAATTATGGAGTATTACAACAAAGAAACAAATTCACAAAACGAAATACCAAACACTTTTTGTATATGGTTCAATCAAGTAAAACTCAAATTTATTTCACGATATGCTGAAGAAATTAGGTGAGCAGCTTAAGATGAGTGTAATTGTGGCAACGATCACAATTTATGGTACCAGTACACACCTTTGTGCTTGCTATCTTCATCAGGCTCGATGTACATGCACTCCTTAGCCTCTCTCCACATCGCTTTAAAGATCGGGGTCCTGTCAATCTTATAATACTCGCCCAAACTGGTTTGATCGCGTCCCTTGCTTCCTTCGCATGATAGTGTGGAATGTATGAGATCAAATGATGCAAAACGTGAGTATGTGTAACGTCATGGAACACCCTATTTAGAAATCCAAAATCTCTGTCGACCGTCGATAATGCTCCTTTGATCCAGTTCCACTCGGTAGAATCATAATGCGGCAAGGAGAGATGGGTGTGGTGCAAATAAGTGATCAAAACAAAGAAAGCATGAACACCTATCACAGGAATTAAATACATGGACAGCACCCAAGTGAATCCTTTGACTGCTACAAGACGCTTAACCGCATATAATACTGCAAGAATACCAACATCGGATAGCAGAACCTGAATTTGTTCACGCTCGGTGAAAATGGGACTCAACGGATCAAAATGGTTGGCAAATCTTTTGTATTTCTTCCCAGAAACATTAGTCAAGAGATATAAAGGAAATCCTAGGGTCAACCTAAAAACCAAAGTGAAGACTCGACCAGGTGGGTTGTTAAGAAGTTTGGAATAGATCATGACTTTGGACTTACGTTTAGGAATGTAAACTTCATCGTTATCCAGCGAGTTTGTGTTGGCATGATGACTTCGATGGCTGTACTTCCAAGAGAAATAAGGTGTGAAAACAGCAGAATGGAGGATGAAGCCAACAGTGTCGTCAACCCACTGGTATTCACTAAAGGCATGGTGACCACACTCATGACCAATCACCCATAAGCCAGTCAGGATGCTAGCCTGGCAAAACCAGTAAACGGGCCATGCTAAGTAAGCGAAGGGAGCGGGGAGAAGGGGATGTAAGTGTTTGCAAGGAAGTAAAAGGCGTAGGTAATAATAAGGTCATGAACAACATAGTAGGATGAACGGATGACGGATCGCTCAAAGCAATGGGGTGGGATTGCTTTCTTCAGATCACTCAACGTGAATGGTGGATCGATGGGTACACGTTTCAGGATGTCTTTCACTTGATCAGATGAGTCCGACATCCGGCCACCCGCTCCCATACTTACAAAATATCGTATGTAATCAAGATATGTAATTACTAGTTAGTAGTACAAGAACATGAACCTTAAGGGCAGACCTTAGAATTGAAGAGAATCTGCTGCTATTGAATCTCTAAGACTCGTGATTCTACTACTAACACATGTGTGGTATTTATGGTCTGAGGTAGTCAAAGCCGTAGGCTCAAATGGTTATTTTATTCCTTCAAACACACTTGAAAACAAGCACTTGTGAGTTGTGAGGGTATGAAAGTTCTCTCTGATTTCGCAAGCTTATCTAAATAATTCATTAAATTAGTAATTATGGCGCGCGCGTTGCTGCGCATATGCGAGTTTTAATGTAATCCCAAATCAAAATCAAAATGAATATTCAAAATCACAAAATCAGTAAAATATACAAAGTAAAACACACCAAAACCTCAAATTCATAACACACCAGAACATGCGGAACCCTAAAACTAAATCAAAGCCCAACACCATACACAAAACAAACGAAAATCAAAGGCGTAAGAAAGCGACACAGTCCAAAATAGAAAACTGACGAAAATCAAAGCCCCAAAAAAGAGCAAACAAAAGGAAAACCCAAACCTTAATAGCGGGAATCGTCAGGGTATCGATAACGAAAGAAAGAAAGCAGGAAACCGGAGAAAGACAACGTCAACGAACCCTACAGATCAAAAAACACGTGTTTAGATACAAAAACCCCATCCCAAATTCTCGATCCCACACACAAAACAAGCCATATTAAAACACAAACAAAAAAAGAAAAAAATAAACACAAACAAAATAATCAAAAAAATTTAACAAAAAAAAGGAAAAATCCTTACCGACCAAAGTTTTTAGTTAGTAATATAATATAGCCAGATATGATATTTTATTTTATCAACTAAGGCTGTGACTTTTTAACCGAATATTATATTCGCATTTGAAGCATGTTTTTAAGTTCAAAGTTCTTTAGGGCTATCTCTATGTATTATACAAACATTTTTTTTCTTCCATGCAACTACTTGGTTTCTGTCGTCTTCTGAAAATCGTTTGGGTTACCGGAGTTGTTGTGAGTATTAAATTAATATAGGCCAAATTGTGACACATGTTAGAATACCTTTTAAATTTATATTAATTTAATGATGTGAAAAACAACTTACAAGTTACAACTACTACTTTTTTCTCGTGAAAATCGTATGTTTGCCGCGAGGAATTGCAAACTGAAAATTCGTTAAATAATAAATTAGTTTTACAATTGTTTAATTTAAGTTAAATTAAAGAAATAATAATAATTAAATAGCAACCAATTAAAATTCAGTTGTGTTTTATTTTCTTATTTTTAAAATTAACATCAGCTAGAGAAAAATAAATTACATAATTTTAATTTCCCTCTATACTGTTACAGCATGCAGCCTCCGCATCTGAAGAAAAGTTCAAATTTCACAAATTTTGTCGTTGATTTATTGGAAATCACAGACACGTGCTTACTAAACACAAACAGTTTTAGAAAATTAATATTTTAGGCTTGTTCTGATGAATATTTGTGGATATGAATTATAAATTTTAAGATAAAATTATTTTCAAGTTTTTTCTAGGTTTTGTGGGAAATAACGATGAAAGTGTTAAAATTATTAACTCAATTCATCTGTAACATGTTATTATTTTTTTATTTCATTACTATTTTTATACCCAATGTCATTGCAGGATATTGCAAGGGTAAAATGTGACAAGTCTTGTCACAAACTTGGGGATATTGCTGGAACTATCCAAAGTTAAGAGGGCGGAAAGTGAACTTAGCTGTCTATATATCACTGCATCTATTGTAGGGTTAGTGACTACCACCGAAGCACTGCAGATCCGCCGCACTGTTGCTACCTTCTTCTTCTTCTTCAAAGCTGCTCCTTGTAGGTGCAGACTTTTGATTCGATCACTGCGATCCAAGTTCTCTTCTTGTTCTTTGTATCGGGTCACCACTTTTGGGTGAACCTCTTTGGGTGGGTTCGTATCGGCAATTGTGCCGAGAAGATACTACCTTCTTTCGTGTTTGTACTAAACGATTATTACGATTTTTACATGGTATCAGAGCCTAGGTTCTGATATCAATAAGTCTTCCGCTGTTGCATCTTCGGTTCTTCAACCGAGGGTTTCGAATCTCTGAAAGATTTGGACTGAAATCATCTTTGGAGTTATTCTAAGATTTAGGGGTTGTGACATCTCTGAAGCCCTAGATCTTAGATTCAGTTCATACTGCTTTTTTGATTCGATTGCTGTGACGTTCTGCTGATTTGGATCTGGTTCAGGTTAATAGAATCCCATTATCTACAGTAACGTTGCAACCCAAGAGGTTGCGCATTACCTGCTGCCGTTTTTTTCTGTGACCTTGTAACCCTAGAAGGTTACGGGTCACCGCTTATTGGAATACCATTAACTTGGTAAAACCCGCTGTGAGGACGTCTCTTCTACTCTCTTTTTATTTTTCTGTTACACTTACTGTTGTGTCTAGGCATTTTTTGACCGGGTTAGGAGTACCGGTACTGGTTATATTCAACAGGGAGAGTCATCCCCTGTTTTGCATTATTCTGTGTTGCATTGGTGTCTATCTTGATTTTCTGTGTGCATTCACTTGTGTGGTCGTTTTTTATTGTGTGATTGCATTTAACGCCGTGGGTTATCCTTGATCTGCCACTATAGTGGTGTGAAAACCTGGCTCTAACCCTCGTGCGTTCTCTGTGCGTGTGATTGTGTGCTCATTGCTTTATTTGCTCTATTGGTTGATATTTTTTTCTTTTCCAAACTAAACTAAAATGGATGACGGATCCACATCTGGAACTTTAATTACTAATGAAACATTAATAAGCAAACTGGACCCTAGCAACCCACTTTATCTACATGCTAATGATTCAAATACGTTATCTATTATAACAATGAAACTGAAAGGAACAGAAAATTACTCAGTTTGGGCAAGTTCTATGAAACTGGCACTTGAAGTTAAGAATAAAATTGGATTTATTGATGAAACATGTAAGAAACCCACTGATAATGAGGTATTAGCTAAACAATGGGATAGATGCAATTCAGTGGTACTATCTTGGATCCTAAATTCTATAACAGATGAGCTATATGTAGGACAAGTTTACTCTAAATTTGCTTCTGATGTTTGGAAAGACTTAAAAGAAACATACGATAAAGTGGATGGGTCTATTGTGTTCAATCTATACCAGAACATAAATGCTTTAAAACAAAATGGTAGTTCTGTATCGGAATATTATCATAAATTGAATACAACGTGGAAACAATTCGATTCCATGCTCCAACTTCCCTCCTGCACATGTAAGGCTGCTAAAGAATTTAATGACTTCAGTTACTTAATCAAGTTAATGCAATTTCTCATGGGCCTAGATGATGTTTATCAGTCCGTCAGAACTAATCTGCTCATTAGGGATCCCCTTCCAACTGTTAAAGACGCTTTTTCTATTATATCTTGGGAAGAATCTCACAGAAATGGTGGTTCCTTTACAACAAAACAAAATCAGAACGTAGCATTTTTTACTAAATCAAATCAGCCTTTTGATAGTAAGAAAAAAGTTGGAAAGGGACCTAACCCTAATCTTAAGTGCACCTACTGTAATCTAATTGGTCACACAATAGACAGATGTTATGAGCTTGTTGGTTACCCACCCAACTATAAAAGGAAGAGTGCAAATCAATCTAATAAAGGATCCCAACACACATCCAACTCAAACAACCCGACACCTTCTGTTAACAAGTCTGGTCCTGTCTCTGCTACCTCTTTGTCTTTCACTCCTGAACAGGTCATAAAATTGATGAATATCCTTAGTGAAAAACATGCCACAGATTTCCAAACCTCTGGGGTTGGAGGTAAAGATAAATCATATGATTTTCTCTCTAATATTGGCATCTTAAATTGTTCATCCATTTCAAAGATATTTTTGAAATTGGATGGATTGTTGATTCAGGGCTAATCAACACATGACCAAAACTAATAAAGATCTTACAAATTGTGTTGATGTATCAAATCTAAACATAACAGTTGGTCACCCTAATGGTACATCAGCCAAAGTAATAAAAATTGGTGATTTAAATTTGATAAATAACGCTGTCTTAACAGATGTGTTCGTTGTCCCTGAATACAGTATGAATTTATTGTCTGTTCATAAGCTTGCTAGAGATAATAAGTTAGAAGTATGTTTTGATGAAGATAGTTGTCATATTCAGGATTTGAAGTCAAAGAAAGTCTTGGTGACTGGTAAACAAACCGGTGGCTTGTACTTCTTTGCTAAACATGGTCAGTCTATGAATGTGTGCTATAATAATATCCAAAATGCTAGACTATGGCACTCTAGGCTAGGACATCCTTCTGATAATGTTTTAAATATGTTAAAAGATGTTTTCAAAATTGACACTATAAAGGAGTTACAGCCTTGTGACATATGTCACAAAGCAAAACAAATCAGAGTCCCATTTCCTTTGAGTAATCACAAATCAAAATCTATAGGTGAACTTGTTCATCTTGATCTGTGGGGTCCGTACAAGATCACTAGTAAAGAAGGATATAAATATTTTCTCACAATTGTCGACGATTACTCATGAACAGTTCGGTGCTACCTTCAAAAACAAAGGATGAGACTTTTCAAAGCATAACAACTTACTGTAATCTGATTGAAAATCAGTTTAATAAAACCATTAAAGTTTTTAGAAGTGACAACGACAGTGAATTCGTGAATAATCAACTATCAAGTTTTTTTGAATCTAAAGGAATCTTTCATCAAACATCTTGTACGCATACCCCACAACAAAATGGGATTGCTGAAAGAAAACATAGACATTTATTAAATGTTGCTCATGCTTTATTATTTCAAGGAGGTGTACCTCTTAATTTCTGGTCTGAATGCGTTCTAACTGCCACTTATTTAATAAACAGGACCCCCTCGTCTATACTATCAGGAAAAAGTCCCTATGAAATGATGTTTGGCTTTAAACCCTCTTTAGACCATTTAAGAAATTTTGGTTGCCTCTGTTTCAGTACTATTCTAAATAACACTAATAAATTCTCCAGTAGGGCTGACAAATGTGTTCTAATTGGATATTCAAATCTAAAAAAGGGTTACAAAGTTTGGAATCTTGAAACAAAAATAGTATTTTTCTCACGGGATGTAAAATTCTATGAAAACACATTTCCTTTTAAAGAAAAAACTGTAAATAACTTTGATTGTCAGCCCTCACCTGAGTTGAATCACTTGAATTTTTTTAATGAGGAGGCATCTGAAATCTTTAATGGAAAAGTCCCCCGTGATGAGGAGAGGGATAAGTCTCAAGGTTCTGACAGTGAGGTTCAGCAACCTGATAACACAAATAATGGCACTCTTGGCGAGGCAGAAATTAATTTTCAGCAGCCAAGTGCTGATACATGTGATGGTCATGGGACGGCTGACACTTCCTCAGTACCTAATGATGAGACTAACCATTCTGAGGGGCAAAGCACCTAAAATTATGAATCAAGAAGGTCAACTAGAACTGGGTCCTTACCAAAAAAATTTTCTGATTACGTAGTCGAGGGGAAAGTAAAATATGGGATAAAAAAGGTTGTTAATTATGCCCACTTATCACCTGAAAATTTTTGCTTTGCTACTAACTTAAATAAAACCATTGAACCCCAATATTGTTAGGCATCCAAGGATAAGAACTGGATAAACGCCATGAACATTGAAATGGAAGCCTTGCATAGAAATAATACTTTGGTTGTTGTTGATCTTCCACCGGGTAGAAAACCCATAGGATGTAAATGGGTGTATAAGATCAAATATAAGTCAAATGGTGAAATAGATAGATACAAAGCCAGATTAGTAGCTAAAGGGTATAATCAAAAGGAGGGTATTGATTTTGATGAAACATTCTTGCCTGTGGTTAAAATGGTAACTGTTAGATGCATAATCAGCCTTGCGGTTCAAAATGGGTGGTCATTGTTTCAGTTAGATATTAACAACGCTTTTTGTATGGCAACATTACTGAAGATGTGTACATGACTTTACCTGAGGGATATTACTCGAAATCCGATACTAAAGTGTTAAGCTGGTTAAGTCTTTGTATGGTTTGAAACAAGCATCCAGGAAATGGAATGAAAAACTAACTGGGGTTTTACTTTAAAATGGCTTTAAACAAAGTTTATGTGATCATTCCTTGTTTATTAAGCAAAATGGATCCTTGTTTATTGCCTTGCTTGTATACGTGGAGGATATCGTGATAACTGGAAATAACAATCATGAGATATCCAAAGTAAAGAATTTTTTGAGTTCGAGTTTCATGATAAAAGATCTAGGTAAATTAAAATATTTAGGTAAATTAAAATATTTTTTGGGTATTGAGGTTATGTACACAGAAAAGGGTATTAATCTCTCACAAAGAAAATATTGTTTGGACTTACTATCTGAATTTGGTTATCTTGGATGTAAACCTGTTGGTACCCCAATTGAACAAACCTTTCTCGTTTCTTCAAAATGTAAGTCTGAGGACTCCCCTTTGTCAAACATGTCAATGTATCAAAAATTAATTGGAAAATTGATTTATCTGTCATTAACCAGACCCGACATTTCCTATACTGTTCAATTTCTAAGCCAGTTTATGCATGCTCCAACCAAAACACATCTTGATATTGCTTTTAGATTGCTTAGATACCTAAAGCAGTCTCCTGGTAAAGGTCTTTCCTTCTCAAAGAGCAACTCTTTTGACTTAGTTTCCTTTGTTGACTCTGATTGGGGTAAGTGTCTAGAATCACGAAGGTCAGTTTCTGGTTATTGTGTGTTTTTAGGTAACTCTCTGGTTTCTTGGAAAAGCAAGAAACAGAGCACTGTTTCCCGCTCTTCTGCCGAAGCAGAATACAAGGCAATGTGCTCTGTTGCTTGTGAAGACATGTGGATCATTAATTTATTTAAGGAATTAAACATCATCTTAAGCTACCTGTCCAAATGTTCTGTGACAATAATGCCGCAATATCTATTGCAGCTAATCCTGTCTTTCACGAAAGAACTAAACATTTGAATTGGACCTTCACTTTCTTAGAGAAAAGATTGGTGCTGGAATTTTTAAAACAGAGCAAATTAAATCTACTCATCAAGTTGCAGATATTTTTACAAAAGGGTTGCCTGTAGCTCAACACGAACTACTATGCCAAAAACTAGGTCTGATTGACATGTTCACAGTTTGAATTGAGGGGGGTGTTAAAATTATTAACTCAATTCATCTGTAACATGTTATTATTTTTTTTATTTCATTACTATTTTTATGCCCAATGTCATTGCAGGATATTGCAAGGGCAAAATGTGACAAGTTACAAACTTGGGGATATTGCTGGAACTATCCAAAGTTAAGAGGGTGGAAAGTGAACTTAGCTGTCTATATATATCTATTGTAGGGTTAGTGACTACCACCGAAGCACTGCAGATCCGCCACACTGTTGCTACCTTCTTCTTCTTCAAAGCTGCTCCTTGTAGGTGCAGACTTTTGATTTGATCACTGCGATCCAAGTTCTCTTCTTGTTCTTTGTATCGGGTCACCACTTTTGGGTGAACCTCTTTGGGTGGGTTCGTATCGGCAATTGTACCGAGAAGATACTACCTTCTTTCGTGTTTGTACTAAACGATTGTTACGATTTTTACAGAAAGAGGTTGTTTGTATATTACGTATTAGTATGTAACAAGTTTTCTAAGTACAAAATGGAGGTTACCACATACGCGCACAAATATATGTGTACGTGTATAGGCATATATACACACTGAAGTTTTGTGTTGTAGCTCAAACAAAACATCAACTATCAATATTCCTCATGGCTCGTAGTCATACTCACTCGTGAGTCAAATTTGATAGGCCAAAACGTGGCTACGAATCCTTCACGGCAGTTCTTTTTCTTACATCATGGTCAATTAAAAACCATTATAACAACCTTCTTATTTCAAAATCTGTTATGTTACTCACACCTATATATATTTATATTTTTAAGTATAGTTGCATTAATAGAATATGAAAAATATATAAGTAAAAATTTATGCCCCAAAAAAATCACTTTGATAAAAGTTTTACGTATCTTAAAAATAAAAACTTATATAACACAAATTTAATTATATTATTATATTATTTTCATGTCTTACTTTTTAAAATTATTACTTATATTAAAATATAATTTGTCTGTTTGCTATATGGCCTCATTCTTTGTTATTTCACTTCTTTTAAAACCCCCCCCCCCCCCCCCCCCCCCCCAAACCAATAATATATATGTTGTTTACTATGTGATCCCATTTTTAGTGATCTGATGTGTTAAACCCTGATCTCGTTTTTCGTCATCTCATTGTGTTAACCTCATGACTTTTGTGTAGTTTATTAATCGGGTCCATTTTTTATGATTTCATTTCTTAAATATATAATGGGTAAGGTTATTCTATAAAATTTATTTTTGATACAAAGTGTGAGAAGACACAATCAGCCTAAAAAGTCATAAAAAAATTCTATCTCACAATTTAAATCGAATATCAAAAAAGTAATTCGGAGTCTCCGTTCTCGTCGTCCTCGTTCAGAAAAAAAAATAAAAAAAAATATTGTGTCTTTTTTATAACACAATTACGTCATTGTATCATTCATGAAGCCATTGTGTCTTTCATAATGACACAATAACGTTATTATGTCTTTCATAAATGGCAATTAAAAAAACGTTAATTTTTTCTATTTTTTATTTTTCGTTTATTTTTTTTATTAGTGACGACAGCTGAGTGAACAAAAACTCGGAATTACTTTTTTGATATTCTATTTAAATTGTGAGATATAATTTTTTTGTGACTTTTTTTTACTAATTGTGTATTTTTACACTTTGTAGCAAAAATATACTTTATATTTACATCTCTTTCATATATAATATTTTAAAAAGATATGCAAATAAATAATAACATGCGAGACATACAAATATAAAATAACACTTATGATGATTGAAATTATATGGTGAAAACTGAAAATAGTATGATCACCGATTCACATATATTAAAGACTCAATGGCTACGCCTATAATTGTTAGATATGAGTAGATTTATATTCATTGTAACATGAAATGCATATTCAAACACAACATAAAAAATGTTTTATAGTTATTTTATTGTTTAACAATTATAATGTAAATTGCCTATTGTTTACGAAAAGTTAATCTCATGATTATGATTTTAAAAAGTATTATTTAAAATTTAAGTTTTACTAATAATTCCTCATTTGGGCATGGAGCATTGTTTTCTCAAACAACACTTTATTATTATTTTTTTTAGTTTCTAAGATAAAGCTTTTTTAAATGCGAATCAATTTATATATTGATTTTTAGAAAGCTACATCTTGTTGATAAGCCACCACACAAGTGCTACCACCTACCGTCACCACAACATGGCTGCCACAACATGGCTGCCACCATCCACCGTACCACTACCGAACCTTTCTCAAAGGTACTAAAGATATTTTCTTTTCACCACCATGCACCACCTCCCCACACCACGAACTTTCACACCAAAACCCTACAACCGAAACCACTTGCCCCTTCCACAGCGACTTCTGAACACCACACCTTACCACCACCATTTCTATAATACCCATATATATATAAAAAATAATAATAATAATATGAATAAAAGGTTCAGGGGGCATTTTTGACATTTTGAAAACTTAAACTTATAAGTTTGTGCTTGAAAATGAAGGGAGCTCAAACCACAGGGACCATTGTTGTAAAAAAATTGAAAACCAATCTGTTTTCCCTCTGTCCCCGTCGATCAATTTCTCCGGCCACCGCCGGTCGGCTCCGGCGACCCCCAAACGACCACGTTTAACCGATTTAACTCAATCAATTGTTCCCGACAATATCATGTGAAAGTTTCGAGCAATACCCCACTAGAACATTATCCGATTTGAGTGCGATTTAAACGAATCTCTTTTCCTTCTTTTTCGGCCGACCACCCACTCCGAATCGCACTATAAACATTAATAATAGACAAATTAATGGCACACTAACAATCATTTAATCGTTTACAACTTTCCTATGAATTCAATTTCATCAAAAATAATCGAAAACAACACCATTCGATCTCCACCTCGTCGCGAACCTGCAACCCTTTCGAAATCCACCTTCCGAGCCGGTTATACTGAAATTGATAGAGGGCTTTTCATCCTCTAGTTCATTAGAAACTTCCTGTACAAGGAATTTGACTTCCATCAACAATTGCAACCTGAACCGATTACACCTCAGTCGCGGCTTGTGCTTCGAGTGTACATCATCGAATCAACTTCAAAACAGGTAATTAAAGCTACCTACATACTCGATTTTAGTCTAGGAATGAAAGCCCCAACATTGATTTGGCTATTAACATCGATTTGATGTTCAATTGAATCGAAATCGTTTCTAGGGTTTGTACGGTTTGGAATTTGGGGATTTTGGATTCGGGATTGGTTAACAGGTAATTGAACACACCTATTAACTCGATTTTGATTGATGAACAAAAGCCCTATGAATTTAAGCATTAACATAGTCGAATTCGTGGTCAATTGGAATGATTTCGTTTCTAGGGTTTGTAAGGATTGAAATTGGGGATTTTGGTGCGGCTTTGTTTAAATGAAATTAAAACCAATACAAGCTAGGCACAGGCGCCCTAGCCTGCTGGTTAAAGCGGAAGAGGGATGGGCAGAAGGTCACGGGTTCGAACCCGAGCCCTGCCATATTTTTTAATAGCCTATTTAGCCTTTAAAAATAATGTAAAAATTACTAAAAATTATAAAAATTCTTTTATAAACTTTGTTCATTTTTTTAAATCATCAACCTTATTTCTGTAATTTTCTTTAAATTAAAACCTTTATAAAACAATATAACGAAGGTATTTAGTTTAATTATTTTTATGGATTTCTGTTAAATAAATGGTAAAAATCTGATTAAATATAAAACTTCTTTTATAAAAGTACCTAATTAATTTCTGTAAATTATTCTAGTAAAACCTTAATAATTCTTATATATATATTGTTAACGAACGTTATAAATAGTTTATTTTGTTTAAAAATAAACTGTAAACAATTGATTTAGTTCCGTATTTTACAGCCAACTTACGGAGGTCATAACTTTACATAACAGATCCAAATCAGTTAAATCTTATGTCCATGACGAAGCTCGTCGAAAGACGAATCTGTTGATATATAAAACATCGAAAAACTCATTCGTTTAGACCTCCAAACAGTCATTTTCGTAACAGCTAGCAGTTCTGCGCAGCTGTAAAGATCCACGATTTTCTCATATTTCGGTAATCCAAATCAGAAACTTTTCTAAATGAAAGTTGTTTAGAAACCACTAATCTAGTAAACTGGAGATTTTCAGAATTTTTAAACATCGTTTAGTATTTTTAACGAGTGCGAAAAGACAAAGGCAGAACTGGAATTTTCCAAACTATAATTTGCGTTACGTTATCGTAGGTTCTCGTGGCGTTAACCGAGCCTAGACCTTGTTTCTGATCATTGTCATTCGTGTATAAGGTACGGATTCTTGGTTACCTTTATCATAGTATAAATTCTGTTCTGTTACTTTGTAGTACAGATTTTGATACCATGTTTCCGTTAATATGACTCGTTTGGCCTTTGGTATTTTACTAGTCGTCTAACATTATTTGTTATGCTATGACTCGTTCGACTTGTTAATTTTTACTTGTTGAAGGCTTACAGCATGCAATATATATATTTTATAAGTTTGTGCTCATTATTGCATGTTCCTATAAATGTCCTATTGATACGTTATATGTTGGTAGTTGTACTACCATTTGATTTGATACTCTGTTACCCGAGCTCTCTGACATGTCATTGTGGCGTTAATGATGTGACACTTTTCGTGACGGTGTGTAATAAATAGTTCACGGCGTCTCCGTTAACACGTTAGTACTCAGGTAGTACTTGGCCATAATATCTGGGAGGCGGATGGATCGATCCTAGTTCAGTTCAGTTCAGTTCAGTTCAGTTCCGGGGGATGGAATCATGTGTGTACGCCCCACACACCATCTCATTAGTGCATAGTCTAGCTAGCTATGTACTTATCAGTTCAGTTTTGGCTCTGGGTACTTCTTATATTACACGACTTATTTTGTTTGTATATACGCGTCGTGTAGATCAGTTCAGTTCAGTATTACATGTTCAGTTCAGTATCAGTATTATATGTTTAGATTCAGATTTCCATTTTCCATATCATACGATCAGTTCAGTATCAGATATCAGTATGTTACGCTTATTATCATTACTATTGTTATTTCCGTCACTGAGCAACTTTTGGCTCAGCCGTATTTTCTTTTGTGGTGTTTTCTTATTTGATTGTAGGTAATCAGGGTATTCCGGGAAATCAGTGAAGAGTGGTTGAAGATCAAGATTGTATTTTTCTTTATTTGATGTAATGAATAATTTAATTAGGTTCTTTCGGATAATCTGGTTTGCTTGAAATTATCTCTTTAATATTATGGATTTGGTTTTTGATTTGATATCTATAATAGTGACGCGTCAGCCTCTCCGGGTTGGGGTGTTACAGTTATGGTATCAGAGCAAAGGCTCTTTCCTGTAGAAAACTTAAACATTAAAATAAACTTGTGAGGTAATGGGTAGACGTTGGGTTAGGATCTAAATTTAGTTTCCAATCTAAATTCCAGTGTTCACACGTGTATCTTCATTTCAGATGGCTCCTAAGAGACGTGTGAACAACCGCAATAACTCGAATGGCCCCTCATCTGATACTCCTCTTGAAACCCTCGTTGCTAATGCCGTAAACGCTACTATTTCTGGAATACTCCCTAATCTGATGACTCAGACTGCTCAAACAGTCATCCAGCTGATACAACAGGCGAATTCGGAGGGAAACAACACAGGACCTCCACCCGGTGGAAATAACTCAGAGCCACCTTCTGGCGGGAACAACACAGGAGCACCTTCCGTGATAATACACCACCACCCCGTGATGGTATCCATGTCTGGTTGGAACGTTTCAGAAGCAAAGGCCTAAGTCTTTCAGTACTTCCAATGATCCGGTCGAGGTGCAAAACTGGATCAATCATATTGAGAAATTGTTTGAAGTACTTGGTGGTGAGGACGTATACAAAGTAAGGTTGGCTACATACAAGTTAGAAGATGATGCTCATAGATGGTGGACGACTGTGAAACAAGCTAGAGGAGGTAACGAATATGCAGCTACACTTCCTTGGGATAAATTCCGAGGAATGTTTTATGAGGAATACTTCACTGCTGCTGACCGCACTGAGTATCGTAGACAATATGCTAATATCAGACAGAGGGATGACGAGCACATAACAGATTTCAAGACACGATTTACACGGTTAGTGAGTTTTCTTGGTGCATCTGCAGGCTCACCGCATGAGCAGACAGAAAATTTTCAGTGGGCCATATGTGAAAGAGATCGAAAGTTTATATTGAATCATCGGTTTAAAGATATTAATGAGGTGGTTGATGCTGTTAAAAACTTATATAATGATAAGAAGAATGGAAAGAAGTTGTATGATGATAACCGCAAGCGGCCTAGAGAGAATGACCATGATCAGTCATCTTCTCATATGAATAAGAATCAGCCTTCACCAGCACGAGACCGTCGAAACCGTTTCGATCGTAACAACAACAATAACTCTCGATCATGGAAGAATCGAAACCAGAACCAGAAATCAACTCATAATCAGACTCAGCAGGCTCCTATTCGTGCCCAACCACCAAATCAGCAGCACCCTAATCAGGATCGGAATGCTATCCCTCAGTGTAACACATGCGGGAAACTTCATAAGGGAGCTTGCCGTCTGGCCAGAGGATTATGTTTCAGATGCGGACGTGCAGGACACATGATTAGGGATTGCCCTCAGCGCGACCCTCGTAATAACGCTGGAGGGAATCAAGCTAAACCTGCAACTGGAGGACGAGTTTTTGCGCTCACTGCAAATGAAGCAGCTAACGCACCAGGTATATTTCTGACCCCTTAGTTAGCAACGTATTATATACATATATATGTCTTATCCGATACTGATAATAAACGCCCTAGGTATGATCTCCGGTACCCTTTGCATAGGAAAGCGGGATATTTATGTCTTATTTGATACGGGCGCTACGCATTCTGTCGTATCTCTTTTGTTTGCTAAGTACTTAAGGACTGCACCGACTGCGTTAGAGCACGCTTTGGCTATTACGACTCCATTAGGAGAGTCGACTATCATTGATGTGTTGCAAAACACATATGTCCTTAGAGTCGGATTTTGAGTCTTTTTACGTTTATTGTGTTTAATTTTATTAGAATAAGTTAATGTTTTCGTTATTTGTCATTTGCAGGTGTTTGGATGCAGGAAGGAATGGAAAATGAGTCGGAACGAGGGCATTGGACAAGTGAAGGAGTTGCAAGTTATTAAACTTGAAAAATAAAGAAAAATTGCAGAGAATTGGGTCTTCGCGCTGCGCGCACGAGTTGACTACACTGTACGCGCTGCGCGAAGAGAGGATTTTCGGCCCCCGACTATTTTGTCCCTTAGCGCTGCGCGCACAGATTATGTATATTGTACGCGGTGCGCGAAGAGAGAGAACGCGGCCAAACCCTAATTTTCACATTTAAATAAAATGTATAACACATTCTAAGGGGGAGCCCCGACTTCCAGACGAAAAAAGAGACGATTTTGGAGATCCCAAGCAGATAACAAGCAATTGGAAGCATCAAGGAGCAAGGATTGAGCAAGAGGATTGAAGATTCAAGGGTGTTATTCATCGGTTTCATCTTCTTCTTATTTACTCTTGCTTTTGAATCATGTTTACTGAGTTGTTTATGAACTTTAGCTACTGTTTTGATATGGTTCTTGGGTAAACTTCTGTAGCTACCTAGGTTTTGATGAATATGCATGTTTGATTATGAATTTTATCGGTTTTTGGAACAATGATTGTGTTTAATTGCTAATGAGAAGATATTGGTTTGAATGATCAGTTGTGGACGTGTGTTTAGATCAGTTTTGAGTAGTGATTTATCATTCCACGTGTGCCTTGGTGATTGTCTGTCATAGAATAGGTGCATGCTAGGTCGTTTACTATATGTTTGCGATTTTTGGATGATTTGCTAGACGTAGTGAGTCATTGGAATGATTTGTCTTGAAATTGACTAACTAAATATGCAACTAATCTTAATACTGTGAAGTTGATAGGTTATCGGTTTGTCTAGTGTGTTGCGATTGCTAGGTTAGAGTCTCTGTGAGGAGTTCTGTCTAGTTTACCCTTCACATCTTGTTTACCGAATCTGATCAGTCACCCGATATCTATCCCCTTGCCTTAGGACCGCTCGCGCTGTGAGGTAGAGTGTCTGTCTTAGGGTATTGAGTCACTTGCGCCGTGAGGTAGAGTGTCTTTCGGGTGCCTTGTTAGCATAGTTGGAGAACCTGTGAGGGGAATCCATTAACGGTGTTTTATCGGCTTATTAGGTCAATCTAGTTGCTTCCCTTGAAAGTGTCGAGGTTTCTCTAGGTCCCTTTTAAGTTAGTATCTTCAGATCCCGGTTACACAAGTATTTCCAAAACCGTTAGAAGAAAAGCCAAAACATGTATAGGATTCTTGCCTAGGTAGTGTTTTCTTCTCCTGATTTAAATCTAGTCAATTCCTTGTTTTCTGTCCAGTCTTAGTTCTTTTAAAGTAATTTAAAACAAACCCCCCATTTACTTTCATTTAGTATTTTTAGTCGAGTCTTAGATAAGTTTAGTTTACGTTTTCCATACAGAAATCTTTGGGTTCGATAACTCGGACTTTAAACCTATTCTGCAATTGACCGGTACACTGCCGGTTGTGTTGCTTAGGATCGAGTCTTAGTCTTAGTTTTATAAATTTAAAGCTTTTCAGTGTCTAGTTTAGAATAATTTTTTGTTAGTTTTATTTAGATAGTCTAGCACACATCAAAGTTTTTTGGCGCCGTTGCCGGGGATTTCTTGGCGATTGCGTTAATTAGACTTACTTGATTTAATTGCTATTTGTGCTAAGTGTTTTTTTTTAATTAGTTTGTTTTCAATTCTATTTGTTTTTATTTTATTTGTTTGAGTCAGTCTTACGGTTTTTAATTTTGTGTTTTACAGGTTTATGCCCCGCTTGAGATCGCAAGGACCACCTCCGGATCAAGAGTTGCAGCTTGCGTTGCCCAAATTTAAGGGTGGTACTTCTTCTCTTTCTGTTTTTGATTCTACATCTTTTCCTACAGCACCTTCTTTTACTTCTTCTGCAGATTCTAGCCCACCTAGTTCACCACACACACATATGGCTGAAAATCAAACTGTTCATCAGCAAGCCACCAATGGCTTCACAGGAGTTAGCAATCCAATCATACTTCCTACCATTGCTAATGATAACTCCTAGCAGATCCCATCCTACGTCATGACAGCTATCACTAATAACTGTCAGTTCCACGGACGAGAGGATGAGGACGCCCCTGCACACATAGGTCGCTTAGAGCGAATAGGTAGAACTTTTAAGTTGCAGGGTGCGTCTGATGATGCCATCTTTTTACAGCTGTTTCCCTTTTCACTTGCTGATCGAGCCGCCACTTGGCTCGAATCTCATGCAGCTGGTACTTTCACCACCTGGCCGGCTCTTCGTGAGCGTTTTCTTCATAAATATTTTCCGCCGGCCAAGGCATCTAGGCTTAGAGATGAGATACATTCGTTTAGGATGGAGCCCGATGAGCCTTACTATCGTGCTTGGGAGAGGTTTCAAAACCTCCTTAGTCGTTGCTCCCAGCATGGTTTGTCTGAATGGGCTTTGGTAGAAAAGTTTTACAATGGGTTGAATTATGAGACGAGAGCTAGGTTTGACACGTCTGCGGGTGGGCATCTCATGGGTAAGAAAAATGTGAATGAATGTAATGAGATGTTTGAGAGTTTTGCCCAAGCAGAACATGAGCAGCGGTCTGGAAACAGGAATTCCAGTCCTGCCACTGGTACCTCATCTCGAGGAGTTCACCATGTCACCATGGATACTAGTGTGGCTGCTGCTCTTGATAGCCTAGTTCGTGAGGTTAGAGAGCTGAAAAAGAAGGTTGATAGGTGTGAGCTATGTAGAGGTGACCATGCCACTAGTGAGTGCCCTTTGATAGGTCAAGAGCAAGCCAGTTATGTAGGTAACAATTCTTATAACTCCGGTTGGAGAAATCAGAACAACTGGCGTTCTTCAGGTGCTCCCCCAGGTTTCTCACAGAATTCTAATCAAAACCAGGGGCAGGGTAGTGGTTCAGGTGGTCAGTCAGGGCAGAATAGTGGAGAGTTAAGTAGGATAGAGAATCTGTTGACTCAGTTAGTGGTTAAGGATTCTAAGACGCAGCAGATTCTAGCTGAACATGATATCTTATTGAAAAATCAGCAATCAGCTTTCCTAGATCTTCAGAGGACTGTAGGGGATATAGCTAGAAGGTTAGATGAGAAGCCCCAAGGTCAGTTGCCCGGTAATACTCAACAGAACCCGAATGCACATTTTAAGGCCATTACAACTAGGTCGGGTAGGCAGTTAGATGAGGTGAGAGGCCCTATAGTTGAGGAGGTCATGTTTGAGAAGGATGAGAGTGAGAAGGTAGTAGAGAATCCCTCTAGGGATAGTGCTGTTAGGAAGCCTAGTGTGTTTGAGCGTTCTCCGGTGATTGATCATTCTCGTCTCCCGTTTCCCGATAGGCTTAAGAATCAAAAGTATGAAAAGGATTACGGGCACTTTTTGGATTTGTTTAAACAATTGAAGGTCAATCTCCCGTTCATAGAGGTAATTAAGTGGATGCCTAGGTATGCTAAATTTTTGAAAGACCTTTTGAAGAATAAAAGCAAACTAGGTGAAATTTCGAGTGTTTCCTTGTCGGGTGAGTGTTCTGCGGTGGTCATGAACCAACTACCGGAGAAATTGGCAGATCCCGGGGTCTTCACAATCCCGTGTCTGTTTGGTAGTGAAGTTCAATGCCACGCGTTGGCGGATTTAGGAGCTAGTATCAATCTTATGCCCTATTCCTTGTTTGAGAAGCTAGGTTTAGGTGAGTTGAGCCCAACGCGCATGACACTTTCCCTTGCTGATAAATCTGTTAAGCATCCGCGGGGAATTGTAAAGAATTTATTGGTTAAGGTTGGTAAGTTTGTGTTCCCCGTGGACTTTGTAGTGTTAGACATGGAGGCTGATGAACGAGTTCCTATCATTCTAGGTAGACCCTTCTTGTGTACTGCTAAAGCTAACATTAATGTGTTTAAGGGTGAGATCACACTTCACGTGGGAGAGGAGAGTGTAGTGTTTGAGGTTGCCAAATCGATTAGGGGTCCTAGTATTCCAAAAGAGTCGGTGTCCTTGATCAATTCGTGTGAGGTGGATGATAGGATGATGGAGAATGAGAGAGTGTATTCAGTTGAGGAGGAGGATGAGTTAGATCGAGTGGTGAATGAGTTTATGCGAGTTTGTGAAAGTGATGATGAGTTAGTTGATTGTGAATTTGAGAAGTTTGTGGTTGAGGATAGCAAATCCCCAAGTGTGGGGATGTTAGAGTTTAATAGAGAACCGCCACCATTAGCAAAACCTAAGTGTGGGGATTTTTGTGATTTGATTGATTCTGAATTTGGTGGTTTCTTGTTTAGTGGTGAGTTTGGAGGTAAGGTTGTTAGTTTTGGGGGTGAGCTAGGTCTTCATGATCCCCCGTAAGTTGATCTTGGAAGATGGTATTTGGGTAGTGACCCGTTTGTAGAGTTTGTAGAGTTGGTTTGCTTGAGTTTTAGGTAATTGGTGTCGATTTTTGTTGAGTCAGATTGTTTATTTTTATTGAGTCTGTTTGATGCTGTGTTTGCCTGGTAGAGTGTTTGTTTTGCAGGTTTGGAATAATTCACCCGTACTCAATCTCCATTCGGGTGAATATATCCAACACTTTTTAAGGAGGCAACCAGTGATTCCTGATCGCGAATGAAATGCTATACGGTCAGAGGTTTTGGATTCAGACTGTGCACAGATGGAATTTGTTTATTACCAGCTAAGTCTTTTCCAAAACTCTTCTTATTTATGTCTTTCTTTTTAATTTCCACATTGAGGACAATGTTAAATTTAAGTGTGGGGATAGGAAGACATGTGTCTTAGGTTTAATTTAATTGAGTCAGTCAGTCTTTAATATTGGAGTGTGTTTAGTTAGTTTTATTATTTTTGTCTGTTTATTTGAGTCTTAAAAAAAAAAGTCCCTGATTTTGATGTTTGCATATATTAAAAATGGAAAATGATAGATAAAATCAGGTGTTCGATTTTTCAAATAGTACATATATAAGATGAATAACTGATTGAAAACATGTCTGATTTGGGATGTGCGGGTAGGCCCAGCTGATCTTGTAAGGTTATCCTAGGAGTATTTTAGTACACTTAATTAAACATTATTAAGTCTTGTGGGTTCTCACCATTGGAAGCCAAAACCGTAGACAGTATAAAGGGTACCACTGTAGGTTAAGACCCAGCTGTAGTTTTTCTAGCAGGCACGCTTTAACAGGCGGCGCCTTTAGGAAATCCACCCATATATTGAGCAAAAAAAAAAAAAAGAGAGCAATGAACTTAAAATTTTAAAAACCTGAGGCCTATGCGTTGGTTGCAGGGGATAGTGACTCTTGCTTGCAACACCTCTAGGAATTGGGTATAATAAGCTTAAGGCTCATGCGTTGGTTGCGGGGGATGGTGACTCTTGCTTGCAACGCCTCTGAGAATTAGGTATAATAAGGCAATGCTCAGAAAAAAAATATATTGAGAAAAGCTCAGAAAAGATGCCAAAAGGGACACAAACAAATTCCATCTAGAGATAAAGGGATTACAGTTGGGTAGTGGGTTACGGTGGTAGAAAAATCTTAGAAATTTGATTTATTCTGTGCCTAGAAAGCTTGAAGCGGGAATAGGTACCGAAGTGTGAGACCCATAATGAATTAATCAAATACTTGAACTTAATTGCAATACGATTGGGGACCTGAATGATCGGCGGTTGGGTTTAAGTGGACAAATATACCTGTGATCGCGGTCAACATGTTTTTATATCTTAATATAAGCCGTTATCCTGAATTTTTTTTTTTTTGAGAACCGGATTTAAACCTGATTATGATTCCATAGCATAATACTTTTTCAGGGACGAAAAAGAGTTAAGTGTGGGGATGTTTGATGTGTTGCAAAACACATATGTCCTTAGAGTCGGATTTTGAGTCTTTTTACGTTTATTGTGTTTAATTTTATTAGAATAAGTTAATGTTTTCGTTATTTGTCATTTGCAGGTGTTTGGATGCAGGAAGGAATGGAAAATGAGTCGGAACGAGGGCATTGGACAAGTGAAGGAGTTGCAAGTTATTAAACTTGAAAAATAAAGAAAAATTGCAGAGAATAGGGTCTTCGCGCTGCGCGCACGAGTTGACTACACTGTACGCGCTGCGCGAAGAGAGGATTTTCGGCCCCCGACTATTTTGTCCCTTAGCGCTGCGCGCACAGATTATGTATATTGTACGCGGTGCGCGAAGAGAGAGAACGCGGCCAAACCCTAATTTTCACATTTAAATAAAATGTATAACACATTCTAAGGGGGAGCCCCGACTTCCAGACGAAAAAAGAGACGATTTTGGAGATCCCAAGCAGAGAACAAGCAATTGGAAGCATCAAGGAGCAAGGATTGAGCAAGAGGATTGAAGATTCAAGGGTGTTATTCATCGGTTTCATCTTCTTCTTATTTACTCTTGCTTTTGAATCATGTTTACTGAGTTGTTTATGAACTTTAGCTACTGTTTTGATATGGTTCTTGGGTAAACTTCTGTAGCTACCTAGGTTTTGATGAATATGCATGTTTGATTATGAATTTTATCGGTTTTTGGAACAATGATTGTGTTTAATTGCTAATGAGAAGATATTGGTTTGAATGATCAGTTGTGGACGTGTGTTTAGATCAGTTTTGAGTAGTGATTTATCATTCCACGTGTGCCTTGGTGATTGTCTGTCATAGAATAGGTGCATGCTAGGTCGTTTACTATATGTTTGCGATTTTTGGATGATTTGCTAGACGTAGTGAGTCATTGGAATGATTTGTCTTGAAATTGACTAACTAAATATGCAACTAATCTTAATACTGTGAAGTTGATAGGTTATCGGTTTGTCTAGTGTGTTGCGATTGCTAGGTTAGAGCCTCTGTAAGGAGTTCTGTCTAGTTTACCCTTCACATCTTCTTTACCGAATCTGATCAGTCACCCGATATCTATCCCCTTGCCTTAGGACCGCTCGCGCTGTGAGGTAGAGTGTCTGTCTTAGGGTATTGAGTCACTTGCGCCGTGAGGTAGAGTGTCTTTCGGGTGCCTTGTTAGCATAGTTGGAGAACCTGTGAGGGGAATCCATTAACGGTGTTTTATCGGCTTATTAGGTCAATCTAGTTGCTTCCCTTGAAAGTGTCGAGGTTTCTCTAGGTCCCTTTTAAGTTAGTATCTTCAGATCCCGGTTACACAAATATTTCCAAAACCGTTAGAAGAAAAGCCAAAACATGTATAGGATTCTTGCCTAGGTAGTGTTTTCTTCTCCTGATTTAAATCTAGTCAATTCCTTGTTTTCTGTCCAGTCTTAGTTCTTTTAAAGTAATTTAAAACAAACCCCCATTTACTTTCATTTAGTATTTTAGTCGAGTCTTAGGTAAGTTTAGTTTACGTTTTCCATACAGAAATCTTTGGGTTCGATAACTCGGACTTTAAAGCTATTCTGCAATTGACCGGTACACTGCCGGTTGTGTTGCTTAGGATCGAGTCTTAGTCTTAGTTTTATAAATTTAAAGCTTTTCAGTGTCTAGCTTAGAATAAATTTTTGTTAGTTTTATTTAGATAGTCTAGCACACATCAATCATCTCGTATGTCTATAGAGATTGTCCGATCAGAATCGAGTCTATTATTCGTAAAGCTGATTTGTTTCCTATGCAAATGAGTGACTTTGATGTCATACTTGGTATGGACTGGTTAACTCAACATCACGTTACTATTGAATGCCAGACTCGTCATGTTTTATTTGGAATTCCTCAATGCCCTGAACTCGTTTATCAAGGGACTCAGCCTCGGAAATCGTTGAAAATCATCTCTGCGTTTAAGGCTCAGAAACTCTTATCGCAGGGTTGCGTGGGATTCCTGGCTTCAGTGAAAGCTACATCTTCTGAAAAACCGAACATATCTGATTATCCGATTGTATATGATTTTCCTGACGTGTTTCCTGAGGAGTTACCCGGACTTCCACCAGATCGCGAGGTAGAATTCACTATTGATCTTATTCCAGGTGCTGAACCGATTTCTAAGGCACCGTATCGTATGGCACCTATGGAGCTTAAGGAGTTAAAGGAGCAGTTACAAGAATTACTAGATTTAGGATTTATAAGACCAAGCGTCTCGCCTTGGGGCGCACCGGTCCTATTCGTGAAGAAGAAAGATGGTTCTTTGAGACTCTGCATTGACTACAGAGAACTCAACAAGATCACTATCCGTAATCGGTACCCTCTGCCTCGTATTGATGATTTATTTGATCAGCTTCAGGGTGCAAAGTGTTTCTCTAAAATCGATCTGAGGTCTGGTTACCATCAGTTAAAGATCAAGGATTCTGATGTCCCTAAATCTGTTTTTTGTACTCGGTATGGTCACTATGAGTTCCTGGTTATGCCGTTCGGGTTAACTAATGCCCCGGCCGTATTCATGGACCTAATGAACCGAGTCTTTCGCAAGTTCCTCGATAAGTTCGTCATTGTATTTATCGACGACATCTTAATTTATTCTAAAAGTAAGGAGGAGCATGAGAATCATCTTCGTATCGTGCTCGAAACACTACGTGAAAAGAAGCTTTATGCTAAATTTTCAAAGTGTGAATTTTGGCTGAGTAAGGTAGCCTTTTTGGGTCATGTCATTTCTACGGATGGTATTATGATGGACCCTGCTAAAATAGAGGCGATCACTAAGTGGCCTAGACCGACCTCAGCCACAGAAGTCCGTAGTTTCCTTGGCCTTGCTGGTTACTACCGCAGATTTGTCGAAGGTTTTTCTGTTATAGCTTTACCCCTTACGCAACTGTTAAGGAAAGGGGTTAAGTATTCTTGGAATGATGAATGAGAGAAAAGTTTTGAAGAGCTCAAGAAAAGATTGGTGTCTGCTCCTGTTCTCACACTTCCATCGGGCACGGGTGGATATCAGATTTACAACGATGCCTCTAAAAAGGGACTCGGATGTGTGCTAATGCAGCATGGTAAGGTCATTGCTTATGCTTCACGGCAGTTGAAACCTTATGAGGTTAATTATCCTACGTATGATCTTGAACTCGCTGCTGTTATTTTCGCGTTGAAAATATGGCGTCACTATCTTTACGGAGAGACTTGTGATATTTTTACTGATCACAAGAGCTTGAAATATATCTTCACACAAAAGGAACTAAACATGAGGCAGAGAAGATGGTTAGAGTTGTTAAAAGATTATGATGCCAATATTCAGTATCATCCGGGAAAGGCCAATGTGATAGCTGATGCTCTTAGCAGGAAGAGCTCAGGAACAGTAGCCTCCCTACAGCTACAGCCTCAGAACATTACCGATCTCGATAGATTGGGTATTGGTCTACATATTGGCAAGAGCGACGGATATCTCGCTAGACTCCAGATTGAGTCAGACTTAATATCCCGGATTAAGAACGCACAGAAAGACGATGGTGAACTCTGGGCAATCTTACAGAATGTGGAGATTGGTAAACAATCAGAATTCAGAGTAGATGAACATGGAGTAATCTGGTGTGGTAAACGTTTATGTGTGCCTAATGATTCTTCTCTTCGAGAATCGTTATTAGCTGAGGCACATAGTTCTCCGTTCTCTATCCATCCTGGATCTACTAAGATGTATCGTGATCTTCGTCAAAACTTTTGGTGGAATGGAATGAAAGAGGATGTGGCTAAGTATGTTAGCCGTTGTCTTACCTGTCAGCAGGTCAAGATTGAACATCAGAGAGCTAGTGGTTTACTTTAGCCACTACCTATCCCTGTATGGAAATAGGATGATATTTCCATGGATTTTATGACAGGGTTGCCAAGAACATTCAAGAAGAATGATGCAATATGGGTTGTAGTTGACAGGTTGTCAAAGTCGGCTCATTTTCTCCCAATTCAGCAAGGATTTTCGGTTAGCAAACTATCTGAAGTGTTCACACAAGAGATTGTTAGACTTCATGGCACTCCGGTGTCTATCGTGTCTGATCGAGACCCGAGGTTCACTTCTCGTTTTTGGAAGGGTTTGCAAGCTGCATGGGGTACCAAGTTGAGGTTTAGTACGACGTTTCATCCTCAGACTGACGGTCAGTCGGAGCGTACTATTCAGACACTTGAGGACATGCTTCGAGCTTGTGCCTTAGAGTGGACTGGGAACTGGGATGAGTACTTGTGTTTGGTCGAGTTTGCTTACAATAATAGTTGGCAAGCTAGCATTGGCATGGCACCTTTCGAATTATTGTATGGTCGTAAATGTAGAGCACCTATTTGTTGGGAAGAGGTCGGTGAAAGAGTCATCGAAGGACCCGAGTTAGTTCAGATCACGAATGAAAAAGTTGCTATTGCTAGAGAAAAGTTAAAGGAAGCTCAAAGTAGACAGAAAAGTTATGCAGACCGACACCGTCGACTTTTGGAGTTTAAGATCGGTGACAAAGTGTTCCTGAAGGTTTTGCCTTGCAAAGGCTTACGACGTTTTGGTCTAAAAGGGAAACTTAGTCCACGGTTTATCGGACCCTTTGAAATTCTAGAAAGAGTTGGTGAGGTTTCCTACCGTTTGGCTTTACCACCTCAACTGTCACATGTGCATAACGTCTTTCATGTATCTCTGTTAAGGGGGTACAATTATCATCCTCTTCAGTTTTTGAATTATCCGCTTCACTTGATTCGTGAGGATTTATCATTCGAGGAAGAACCAGAAGCTATCCTTGACCGACAAGAACGCATTATGCGTAGGAAAACTATTCCTTTTGTTAAAGTATTATGGAAAAACCATTCCGAACGCGAAGCTACCTGGGAGATAGAAGATGAAATCCGTTCTCAATTATTGCATGTTCTGTTACTTTGTAGTACAGATTTTGACGAGTGCGAAAAGACAAGGGCAGAACTGGAATTTTCCAAACTATAATTTGCGTTACGTTATCGTAGGTTCTCGCGGCGTTAACCGAGCCTAGACCTTGTTTCTGATCATTGTTATTTGTGTATAAGGTACGGATTCTTGGTTACCTTTATCATGGTATAAATTCTGTTCTGTTACTTTGTAGTACAGATTTTGATACCATGTTTCCGTTAATATGACTCGTTTGGCCTTTGGTATTTTACTAGTCGTCTAATATTATTTGTTATGCTATGACTCATTCGACTTGTTAATTTTTACTTGTTGAAGGCTTACAGCATGCAATATATATATTTTATAAGTTTATGCTCATTATTGCATGTTCCTATAAATGTCCTATTGATACGTTATATGTTGGTAGTTGTACTACCATTTGATTTGATACTCTGTTACCCGAGCTCTCCGACATGTCATTGTGGCGTCAATGATGTGACACTTTTCGTGACGGTGTGTAATAAATAGTTCACGGCGTCTCCGTTAACACGTTAGTACTCAGGTAGTACTTGGCCATAATATCTGGGAGGCGGATGGATCGATCCTAGTTCAGTTCAGTTCAGTTCAGTTTAGTTCCGGGAGATGGAATCATGTGTGTACGCCCCACACACCATCTCATTAGTGCATAGTCTAGCTAGCTATGTACTTATCAGTTCAGTTTTGGCTCTGGGTACTTCTTATATTACACGACTTATTTTGTTTGTATATACGCGTCATGTAGATCAGTTCAGTTCAGTATTACATGTTCAGTTCAGTATCAGTATTATATGTTTAGATTCAGATTTCCGTTTTCCATATCATACGATCAGTTCAGTATCAGATATCAGTATGTTACGCTTTTTATCATTACTATTGTTATTTCCGTCACTGAGCAAATTTTGGCTCAGCCGTATTTTCTTTTGTGGTGTTTTCTTATTTGATTGTAGATAATCAGGGTATTCCGGGAAATCAGTGAAGAGTGGTTGAAGATCAAGATTGTATTTTTCTTTATTTGATGTAATGAATAATTTAATTAGGTTCTTTCGGATTATCTGGTTTGCTTGAAATTATCTCTTTAATATTATGGATTTGGTTTTTGATTTGATATCTGTAATAGTGACACGTCAGCCTCTCCGGGTTGGGGTGTTACAATTTCCGACGACAACGACTTCCGACCAGCACTACGTTTGGCCCATGTTGTCAAGATATTAACTACTCAGTAGAAATTACAACTTGGAGTGAATAAAAGCTTCAATTCTTCTGAGTTTGCTCCTTTTTTTGATATGGTCCAAGTTGTCTAGATAGTAGTTACTCAGTAGAAATGGTGACTTGTAGAGACTAAAGATAAAATTAGAGGTTACACCTTAGTATTAGAGGATCTTTCTTTTCACATAGACTTAATATTGTTTGATTTGGAAAGTTTAACATCATCGTAGGGATGGATTAATTATCAAAAAACACGCAGCTGTGATAGTCTGCAAGGAAAAAGTAGTCTATATCCCTTTTGTCAAATGGTGAAGTACCTAAGATTCAGGGTGAGCAACCTAGGAAGAATTTCAGGCTAAAGATACAGAATTACACATTCTTACCTCATGTAGTGGAAAGAAAATGCGGAATAAAATATGTTACAAGATATTCCTAGCATACGAGATTTTCAATAGATGTTTCCTGCAGGATTGCCCCTCCTTGTCAAATGGAAAGTTTCTAGTTGATTTGATTCAAGGAGCAACTCCGATTGCAAAGACACCCTATCGGCTACGACCATCAGAGATGTGAGGGTTATCGACCCTAGTGCAAGAACTTTTGGATAAGGCTTTTATTCAGTCTAATCATTCGCCATAGGGAGCACCGATTCTATTTGTTAAGAAGAAGGATGAATCATTTTAAATGTGTATAGATTATTGGGTGTTGAGCAAATCAAAAACCGATATCCTCTTCCTAGTATTCATGATCTATTTAAACAGTTGCAAGGAGCAACGTATTTCTCGATGATTGATCTTCGATTGGGTAATCATCAGCTAAGATTTTGTAAAAGTTAGGATATTCACAATATGGTCGATCTTGAACAACAAATGTGAAATGAATGTTGATCAGCTTGGTTAATCATCGCACAAGATCAATAGAACCAAGATGTAAATAATTTTTCGCACTTTTGGAAATGAGATTTCTTACAAAATATGGAAAATGATCAAGTGTTACAAAATACAAGAGAAAACAACTATTTATACTAAATCGTTGTTCTCACATGAAAATATTTAGTTCTCATGCGACTTGTTCTTGAATCTTCAAAAAGTTGATTTTTATTTCCCCAGCCTATTGGTTTGATTTCTACAATCTCCCAAGACTCCTTTTCTTGAATGTTTATTTAGAATGGAAATATGCCCAACAGGTTTGTCAGCATCAATACTTCCTTCCGATTGATAAACGTTTGTTTCTTGTTGATGTTTTTCTGAAGCTAGTGCTTAAGATAAAAATAATTTAGATTAAGACTATAAATGGTACTTGTATAGGCTCAATCAAAAAATCTTGTGTAGAAGATGCATATGTTGGACAAGACTGAGGCGCATCTATGATGGTAGTTGTATGTTCACATTGAATAACAGGAATGATTACATGTGAGTGAATATGATATTGAATTGGAACTTGTTCTGAATCTAAAATAACATCATAAACGGTAGTATAATCATTGGCAAAATCATTTTTGAAAAAAAATCATATGTGTATTAATTTGAGGACTACGTTTTTCTTTCGAAAGAACATTATCCAAATTGGATGGCAATGAACTTGTACCTATAGAGACATAAGAAGAATGATTAAAATTGACAAAAAATGATTCATAATCATACACCCAAGTGAAGCTGATTCTAATCTGTTTTGCTAGACTCATACTAATCAATGTTAAATGACTCAATAATCTATTTAATTCTTCTATGTTAAACTCGATTTGCCACTTTGTTAACCGAATAACCAACAAAATAACAGTTATCAGCCTTTTCATCACATTTTTATTTTTAAAATGGTAGTATATAACAAAGTACAACACTAACTAAAGACTTTAAAATATTTAAATTTGGGTTTGTGTTTAAAGAAAATTTCATAAGGAGTTACTTGTTGTTGTTTATTGATTACACATGATTCTGATCATAACATGCAGTGTTAACTTCTTATACCCAGATGAATAAAGGTAATTTGGCAGTAGATAGCATTAGTCGAGTAACTTTCAAATAACATTCTATTTTTTTGTTCAACAACTCCATTTTGTTATGGAGTTTGTGCTACACTGTACTGTCTTGCTATCACTTTTTTATCATAAAAATTAATCAACAAGCACGTGATTACAAATTTCAACTGCATTATCACTCTTGATGCACTTCATTTTCTTTTTAGATTGATTTTCTATAAGAGTCTAAACTTTATCGCAAGTAAAGAGTTTTATCCCAAGACCTAGGAAGAAAACACAAGTAAATCTGGAAAGTCATGAGTAACAACTAAACAATATGATCTTCAACCCAAACTTAGATACTTACTCAACCAAAAGACCCATGTATAAAAGTTGTAAGATGGAATCAACTGAGTTATGTGCAATGGGTTTATGAGGAAGTTTGTGTTTTTTACCTTTGTAACTTGACAGACAATGTTCAACAAGTTGAATTTCTTTCATAGGTAAACCCATAACTTGATTCCCTATTATTAATTTATTCATGACTTTAAGATTGACATATCCTAATCGAGGATGCCATAATTATTGAAATACTTTCCGAGGCTTTGGATAGTAAGGGTGAAGTTGTTATCAAAGTATTTGAACTATTCATATCCAACAAAGAAGGTTTCTTAACACATGCTTTATTTTGGAATGCATTGTATTGATATTTGATTTTTAAAAAGAATTGTTTTATATTATGCAAAATAGAATTATGAAGTCGTTATTGAGTTAGTGATTTATGTGGATAAATGCAATTTCTAGCTATGTAATTTGGTTTTCCACATATAAAGCAACATCTTTTATGTGTAAACTTATGATGTCCGAATGATCTTTAATCATATCCTATGAACGATTTGATTGACTCATTCTCATGATTCTCTCAAATTGTTTATAACAACTGCCAAAATTGTCATAAAATCCGGCTTTAGTATACTTTGGCCATGTGATTCTATAACAGACTCTTTGTTTTCTACCTGAACTTTGGCTTTTCTAGCTTGATTTGAGGTTTTTGAGAATCGACTCTCGTTTTTTGAACCTTGTGGGATAGATGCTAGAAATGGACCGGTCTTTATGATACCCAAGCTATACACATCTAGTTTCACAGAGTTAGTACTAAAAGAAACTTTATCTCTAAAGAGTCGAGTATTCAACTCTTTGAAAATATGTCCTTTCCTTATCTATTGTACCCATAAAAACAAATTTGTTCTTGAAATCTCATTTCAAGTTAGATGTTGTTAGTGTCTTTTGTTTAGATTTTAATCTATTCACTCTTTAAAATTTTTGCTTTTGATTTCTCAGATTTAGTCAAAGGTTTGTTGCAATACTTTTTCTAAACGGAAATATAAATATTTTCATTCATATTTAGTGATGATTTACAATCAGAATCATTATCAATACATTTTTTATTCTTATTTTTCTCAAAATCTAAATCATTATTATTATCACAGTCTTCCACTATCTTATCTTTCATCAAATTTTCTTCATAAACAATAGCATCATTAATTTTAATATTTTGTTTTGTTATAGGATAAACAATCAAAAGCTATGTTTAATGAAGGTTTTAAAGTCTCATTGAGGTTAATATCTCAGGCCATAACTCATATCTACATCAGGTATAATATTAGATAAAGGCATACATGAGTAATTATGATTAATGGGAGGTGTTACCTTAGCAAAATCAACACCACACTTATCATGTCATCTCGAATTTAATAATTCCTTTAACCGTTGATGATGAAAGTTTAAATTTTTCAACAATGAGCTTAGCTAAAACAAGTTCACTATTAAGTATATTGATTTTCAATGCGAGCTTATCATTTCTTTTACATAAATCATTTAGCAAATTCCGTATCATGTGGATTACATTGCAAATGATAAATACTTTTATTAAGATCTTTTAAATTTTCTTTGTTGGTCCAAATGATCGTTTAAACATGCTTTTGATTAAGTTTTAACACCAAAATCTTCAAGTTATCACTATTTTCAATAACTTAGGACCAACTAATGATATAAGAATGAACACAATTCAAGCAAAACCCATGTGAAATAATATTTTGATAGGATGATTAAGAACAATACTGAAAGATAACAATAATAAGCTCCTAGCAATACATAATGAACTCAAATCAGTAGTATTTCATTAATGTTCCAAGAGTTTCAAAATGATCAACAAACAAACGTATTCACAATGGCTCTAATACCATATTGTTGTTCGAAATGATCGTTTAAATGTGCTTTTGATGAAGTTTTAACACCAGAATCCTCAAGTTATCACTATTTTCAATAACCGGGGACCAAGCAATGATATACGAATAAACACAATTCAAGCAAAACCCGTTAGAAAATAAGATTTTGATAAAATGATTAACTGATCTTACTTTCTAGCTATAGCCATTTCCTAGTTCTGATTGTTTCTAACTTGTCCTGGGGTCTTAATCGACCTAGGGCACACGTTATGGTAATGGTCGGAACTCCAACCTTCTTAGTGTCCCCGTTTAACGCATGTTTGCTTAATCATATCAACCAACATAGCTAGGTTCATAACATTGGCATTCTTGTCTACCTTACCGTTAGATTGCTTGTTCGACCCTCCAACTTCTTTCTACTACTCACTAGATTTTCCCAATGTCCCTCTCAATTCTGTTTGGTCTAATGTCATAAGGTATGACATCAGCTTTGTTAACTCATGGAGTTTGTCAGTATAAAGAGCACGACCTAACCCTACATTGCATGATTTTAGAATTACAATTCTAACTTTTGCATTTCATTCCTTGGGTAATAGTACTCAATCACCAAGGCTTTGAACTCATCTCAAGTCATGGCTATCACAACCTCCTTACCTCAGACTTGAGCTTGGGTATTCTACCATGCGTGTGCTTTACCTATTAGTGAGTAAGCAAAACATACTTCATTTTATGGTTTTTCAGTGTAGTTGTTCAAATATGTTACAGTTTCCATTTCCTCCATCTAACAGGTCAGGATTATCGCTTTTCCTTTCTTGTCATAATGCTTCGACTAGTATGTCAAAAATTCCTGATATATATAGGCAATTCTTTCACTTTATCATTTCCATCATTTTATAATCCAATTAATCAAGATCATCACATAGCCCAGTTCAAGCACATTCTTAGTATACCGGTGATGCTTATATATAGGGTTCCCCGCAGCGTTCCCACCACATCCACGATATACCGAGAACAATTCTTAAACTGGTTACGTGACATCCGATTATTCTTAATATCATCACAATGAACAATGTAATGCATGTGTAGGGAGTATCATCACTCTTCTACAACTCTCTGAAGTCCACATCCATTGTAAGCAATTAGTCAGTTTCATAGTTACTGAAATGCTAGAAAGAGCAATGTCTCATAGGGAATAAGACTAATATCATAATATGAATCCCATGAAAGCTCCAGGTAGAATAGAACTTAAGTAAGAGTAGGGGTTATAAATGTTTCATCGTTATTAACAAAGTCTTACTAGAATTATGACTCTTGTGTCCCAAGGTGTAGAATGAAAGATTTGTACTAATCATGATCGTTATCTTATGGCAAGATTCTCCAGGCTTCACATGCATTGCAAGTTGCTATTACGTGTGCACCCATAATGGTAATTTGCTTTACATGGTCACCCCCAGCTCCACCTACCCAAGTTAACATATCTGGTAAAGTACAGAGTGTTATTTTATTATTTGAGTATCAAAGATATGGTTACTAACGGAAAGTTAATTAACCGAAGTTGTATAAAGGAATCGATTGAGTAAGCATTCACTTGAGAAATGAATAGTCGAAAGAATCCGTGTACTTTAATTTGAACTATGATGAAGTGGTCATTTAATTTGAGTATGCCGCGCCTCTTGTCTACAGGTGTCGTCTTAGCCAGCGCGTCCCTCTTCCAAGATTCAGCCCAACAAGTTATAAATAAGGGAGCATATAGAAAATGATGTAACAGGTCTTAAAATGTGTTCAATGAGGATGGATGTATTCGGTTGGTTCGGGTCGGATTGGGTTCGACACGCGGCATACGACAATTAGATATCTATATACGACATATTATACGATAATAACGATAGTAATATTAATAAAATATCATTATTATTAATAGAATGATGATAATAATAGTAATATTAGTAATATTAATAATAGTGATATTAATAATAATAATAATAATAATAAAGATAATAATAATATTAATAGTAATAAAAGTATATATATTCACTATGTAACAATACCTACGCTCACATGTATATATATAATCACACACATGCCTACTTATATATTTATATGAATGTACGTATGTACTCATACATGAGCAAACACACATATATATGTACACTAGCCAAACACTCAAAAATATGTATATATACATATGATCAATAATATTGATGATTAAACATTCATGCATACCACACATATGTTACATGTTTTACACCCACTCACACATTATATACTCACGGTCACACACCACACAAAACACCTACACATACTCATTTATATATTAACTAACACACGCCATTACATATAGACACCAATCCAAACATACACACCACATCTATATACATATATCAATCCATACAAACCCCACACCCTGGAGCACACGCACATACATATTGCATATATATACATACCACAATGAACACCCACATATATATACGCATCGGCACACACACACATTCATATATATACATGCACATGTACACACCGAAACATATATATATATATATATATATATATATATATTCATTCGATCGACACCTACACATATATATACATACATAGGCATACCCGACATTATATATATATATACGTACAATCGGGCACGCCATAGGAACATACCCGAACGCACGCACCTGCATACACGCACACCCGAAACACACACACATACGTGCGCACACAGTAGCCGCGAGCTGCTGTGTTCTTGCCCTTGATCGACACACACACACAAACACACACTGCACCACACTCACACACACACACACACACTACACATGCACTCACATGCATACACACACTATATATATACATACACAACAATATATATACACACACAGCCACATACATTCACGCACACAGTATATACATACACGCACATATATGAACGCACCCACGGTTACACACGCACGCCATTCACACGCACACACATCTATATACATATACATATACACGGATACGTACACACATCCGCATATATACGAACACATAGACACGCAGCAGCATACATACACATATACATACGCGTACAATGGTCGCGTGTGAGGCCACGATGCAGCCCGATTCAACCGAACCAAAACACATAATTGAACGTGTCGATACAAAATGAAACGAAACTAAAACTACGACAACCGGTTACCTTCGAAACGTGACGACGGAGGGACGACGGTGCGAAGCGGTGGCTCACGGCGGACGGCGGTGGTGTAGTGGTGGTGCACGGCGATGGCAGCGAGGGTGATGGCGTTTAGGGTTTTGGTGGTGAAGAAATCCCGACATATATATGTTTTTTTGGTTAATTACACTTTGCACCCTTCAAGTTTCATTTAATTATTCCCTAAGGTTTCATCAAATTACAACTTAGACCCTAGACTTATTAATTATTTTAATTACAATAATAATAATAATAATAATAATAATAATAATAATAATAATAATAATTGTATTAATTACACTAATAGTAAATAAATTATATTAATTATTATTTATATAATATTTGACAAGTTTGAGGTTTTTATAATATTAGGATTGGCACGAAACGGATACGAAAGGATTCGATTTGAAAGAAAAGAATTTATTACGCGAAATAATAAATGCACGGAAAGAGTTAACGAGCTTCGAGTCAATTGACGGACCTGATAGTGACGGTTGTCACAGTATCCCCCAGTTGAGGGAGTTTCGTCCCGAAGTTCAGCTGGAGTTAGATCCTGAAGCTCTATCCGCGAACAGATGCGGGTATTTAGATTTCATCTAGTACTCCCGTTCCCATGTAAATTCTGGCCCTTGCTTGGAGTTCCACCTCACTCTGACGATTGGAATCTTGCTGCGCTTCAATTGTTTCACCTCTCGGTCCATTATTTCTATTGACTCTTCAACAAAGTGAAGTTTTTTGTCAATTTTAATTTCCTCAATTGGTACGTGAAGGGATCCATTAGCTACGCATTTCTTCAGGTTCGATACATGGAAGGTATCATGTACGCCACTAAGCTCTTGAGGCAACTTTAATCGATACGCCACGGGACCAATCCTTTCCGTGATCTCAAACGGTCCCACGTACCTCGGGGCTAACTTTCCTTTCTTGCCGAATCGTACGATACCCTTCCAAGGAGAAACCTTTAACAACACACGATCTCTCACATTGATTCTAATGGTTTCCGCCTGTTATCCGAGTAACTTTTCTGACGGTCTCTGGCTGCCTGAAGTTTGTCTTTGATCTGAAATATCTTGTCGGTTGTTTCCTAAATGATCTCCGGGCCTGTCAATTGACTTTCACCTACCGTATTCTAACATACGAGAGACCTACACCTTTTTTTCGTACAACGCTTCAAACGGAGCACATCCAATGCTCGTATGGTAACTTTATTATAAGAGAATTCAACTAGTGGTAAATGAGTATCCCAATTCCCACCGAAGACGATCACATATGCCCTAAGCATGTCTTCTAAACTCTGAATCGTACGCTCGCTTTGTCCATCTATTTGAGAATGATAGGCGGTGCTTAGATCCAACCGAGTACCCATTGCCTTCTGTAGCGTCTGCCAGAACCACGAAGTAAACCGACTGTCACGATCTGATATAATAATACATGCACCCCATGCCTAGCCATAATTTCATTTACATACAATCTCTCTAACTTCTCCATCTTATAATCCTCACGAATTGGTAAGAAATGAGCGGACTTCGTCATTCTATCAGTTATCACCCAAATCGAATCATGACTACTCCTGGTCCTCGGCCGTTTGGTGATGATGTCCATTGCTATATTTTTCCATTTCCACTCAGGAATTCCAGACTATTATAGTAATAATTCTAATGCTCTCTGATGTTCGGCTTTGACTTTCAAACAAGTCAAACATTCATTTACATACATGGTAATGTCCTTCTTCATACCTGGCCACCAACACAATTTCTTAAGATCTTGGTACATCTTATCCACACTATGATGAACAGAATACTTGGACTTGTGCGCTTCATTCATAACCAAGGTTCGAACATCTTCCCACTTAGGTACCAATATACGATCTACATAGTACCGTATGACATCCTCTTTACAATTCATCTGTTTATCCAATCCTTGAAATTCCTCACTCTTAATATTCTCTTCCTTTAGTGCTTCACCTTGTGCTTTCTACTCACAGCATCATACCGGATCTCGTAATTATGATCGCTGAGAAGCTCCACCCATCGCCTCTAACGCATGTTCAATTCCTTCTAATCAAAAATGTGTTGGAGGCTCTTATGGTCAGTATAGATAACACGTTTCATTCCGTACAGGTAGTGTCTCCAAAACTTAAGTGCGAAAACCACCGTACCTAATTCTGAATCATGCTCGTAAAACTTTAGTCATGGGCTTTAAGTTGTCTTGATGCGTAAGCAATCACTTTATCTTTCTGCATTAGAATGGAACCAAACCCTTGATGTGAGGTGTCACAACATGCCACGAAGGCATTTGACCCATGAGGGAAAATTAATCGGTTCTTATCATTTTGAGTTAACATTGTCAACAGTTAAGCAATCTTTGATAAGTTCACAGTGAATCATCGATAGTATCCAGCCAATCCTAAGAATGGCCGAATGTTTGAGGGAGCCTTAGGTGTATCCCACTACTTCACTGCTTCGATCTTTCAAGGATCAATGTGAATTCCCTATTCTTAAACCACGTGCCCTAAAACTTCACTTCACACAACTAGAACTCACACTTGAAGAACTTGGCGTAGAGTTACTCTTCCCGTAATAATTTTAGTATCGTTCGTAAACATTGAGCATGGTCTCCCTTTGATCGGGTATAGATGAGGATATTGTCTACAAACACGATTATGACTTTATCCAATACGACTTACATACCCAGTTCATCAAATCCACAAACACTATCGGAGCATTGGTCAGCTCAAACGACATGATTAAGAACTCGTAATTTCCATAACGTGTCCTAAAGGTTGCCTTCGGGTCTCGTCTTCTTGAACCCTTAATTGGTAATAACCTGACCAGAGTTCGTACTTTGAGAAGTACGTTGCGTCCTGCATGCAACTGATCGAATAGATCATAATTCCTGGGGAGAGGGTATTGGTTTTTGATAGTCAACTTGTTCATCTTTCGATAATCTATACACAACTAGAACGACCTATCTTTCTTTTTAGCCAATCAGGTCGGTGATCCCTATAGTAGTGACTAGGTCGAATAAAACTTTTATCCAAGAGCTCTTGTAGCTTACTTGATAATTCTTGCATTTGTAACAGAACTTGCTCTAGTGCTCATATCATTCTGGAATTTCTATTTAACGTAGA
Source organism: Flaveria linearis (assembly GCA_024085815.1). NCBI lineage: Eukaryota > Viridiplantae > Streptophyta > Magnoliopsida > Asterales > Asteraceae > Flaveria > Flaveria linearis. The sequence continues at coordinate 71,995,242 of CM044001.1, forward strand.
GGCTATAATCCTGTTAAGTCACAAGGAACGTCTTTTGGAAAAATCATGTACAATAGGAATATCTTTCAACTTTCTTTCTTCTGCCTTCTTCTCTACCGTATGTGCTAGAAATGCGTAACATCACTTCTTTAGGCATCGACAAATCACCTTCTCCTGATGGACTATCTTGGTTTCATGCTTCGATAACCAATTCATACGGTATTAAGTCTATGTCAAAGACATGATCTTCGTGTGCTTTTGTGTAACCTCTAATTATTACCATTGGTCATCTCAACCAAGTAAATAATTTCTAAGCAACTAGGGTTAATGCTAAGTTAAAGAATAATTCCGGAAGAATCAAAACTATTATCAACCCTGGTATCAAATAGATGTGTAGCTATTGATGATAAGGTACGTGCATGTAACAACATTTGGTCTTGTCGAAGGTCACTTGCTCCAGTTGCAAATGTATGACCGCGTGATGTATTACCTTGATTTACATGATCTTTATTTCCATAATTTAACTGTTCTTACTTTCTAGCTATAGCCATTTCCTAATTCTGATTGTTTCTAACTTGTCCTTGGGTCCTAATCGACCCAGGGCACACGTTATGGTAATGGTCGGAACTCCAACCTTCTTAGTGTCCCCGTTTAACGCATGTTAGCTTAATCGTATCAACCAACATAGCTTGGTTCACAACATTTGTATTCTTGTCTACCTTACCGCTAGATTGCTTGTTCGACCCTCCAACTTCTTTCTACTACTCACTAGATTTTCCCAATGTCCCTCTCAATTCTATTTGGTCTAATGTCATAAGGTATGACATCAGCTTTGTCAACTAATGGAGTTTGTCAGTATAAAGAGCACGACCTAACCGTACATTGCATGATTTTAGAATTACAATTCTAACTTTTGCATTTCATTCCTTGGGTAATAGTACTCAATCACCAAGGCTTTGAACTCATCTCAAGTCATGGCTATCACAGCCTCCTTACCTCAGACTTGAGCTTGGGTATTCTACCATGCTTGTGCTTTACCTATTAGTGAGTAAGCAAAACATACTTCATTTTATGGTTTTTCAGTGTAGTTGTTCAAATATGTTACAGTTTCCATTTCCTCCATCTAACAGGTCAGGATTATCGCTTTTCCTTTCTTGTCATAATGCTTCGACTAGTATGTCAAAAATTCCTGATATATATAGGCAATTCTTTCACTTTATCATTTCCATCATTTTATAATCCAATTAATCAAGATCATCACATAGCCCAGTTTAAGCACATTCTTAGTATACCAGTGATGCTTATATATAGGGTTCCCCGCAGCGTTCCCACCACATCCACGATATACCGAGAACAATTCTTAAACTGGTTACGTGACATCCGATTATTCTTAATATCATCCCAATGAACAACGTAATGCATGTGTAGGGAGTATCATCACTCTTCTATAACTCTCTGAAGTCCACATCCATTGTAAGCAATTAGTCAGTTTCATAGTTACTGAAATGCTAGAAAGAGCAATGTCTCATAGGGAATAAGACTAATATCATAATATGAATCCCATGAAAGCTCCAGGTAGAATAGAACTTAAGTAAGAGTAGGGGTTATAAATGTTTCGTCGTTATTAACAAAGTCTTACTAGAATTATGACTCTTGTGTCCCAAGGTGTAGAATGAAAGATTTGTACTAATCATGATCGTTATCTTATGGCAAGATTCTCCAGGCTTCACATGCACTGCAAGTTGCTATTACGTGTGCACCCATAATGGTAATTTGCTTTACATGGTCACCCCCAGCTCCACCTACCCAAGTTAACATATCTGGTAAAGTACAGAGTGTTATTTTATTATTTGAGTATCAAAGATATGGTTACTAACGGAAAGTTAATTAACCGAAGTTGTATAAAGGAATCGATTGAGTAAGCATTCACTTGAGAAATGAATAGTCGAAAGAATCCGTGTACTTTAATTTTAACTATGATGAAGTGGTCATTTAATTTGAGTATGCCGCGCCTCTTGTCTACTGGTGTCGTCTTAGCCAGCGCGTCCCTCTTCCAAGATTCAGCCCAACAAGTTATAAATAAGGGAGCATATAGAAAATGATGTAACAGGTCTTAAAATGTGTTCAATGAGGATGGATGTATTTGGTTGGTTTGGGTCGGATTGGGTTCGACACGCGGCATACGACAATTAGATATCTATATACGACATATTATACGATAATAACGATAGTAATATTAATAAAATACCATTATTATTAATAGAATGATGATAATAATAGTAATATTAGTAATATTAATAATAGTGATATTAATAGTAATAATAATAATAAAGATAATAATAATACTAAAAGTAATAAAAGTATATATATTCACTATGTAACAATACCTACGCTCACATGTATATATATAATCACACACATGCCTACTTATATGTTTATATGAATGTACGTATGTACTCATACATGAACAAACACACACATATATATGTACACTAGCCAAACACTCAAAAATATGTATATATACATATGATCAATAATATTGATGATTAAACATTCATGCATACCACACATATGTTACATGTTTTACACCCACTCACACATTATATACTCACGGTCACACACCACACAAAACACCTACACATACTCATTTATATATTAACTAACACACGCCATTACATATAGACACCAATCCAAACATACACACCACATCTATATACATATATCAATCCATACAAACCCCACACCCTGGAGCACACGCACATACATATTGCATATATATACATACCACAATGAACACCCACATATATATACGCATCGGCACACACACACATTCATATATATACATGCACATGTACACACCGAAACATATATATATATATATATATATATATATATATATATTCATTCGATCGACACCTACACATATATATACATACATAGGCATACCCGACATTATATATATATACGTACAATCGGGCACGCCATAGGAACATACCCGAACGCACGCACCTGCATACACGCACACCCGAAACACACACACATACGTGCGCACACAGTAGCCGCGAGCTGCTGTGTTCTTGCCCTTGATCGACACACACACACAAACACACACTGCACCACACTCACACACACACACACTACACATGCACTCACATGCATACACACACTATATATATACATACACAACAATATATATACTCACACAGCCACATACATTCACGCACACAGTATATACATACACGCACATATATGAACGCACCCACGGTTACACACGCACGCCATTCACACGCACACACATCTATATACATATACATATACACGGATACGTACACACATCCGCATATATACGAACACATAGACACGCAGCAGCATACATACACATATACATACGCGTACAATGGTCGCGTGTGAGGCCACGATGCAGCCCGATTCAACCGAACCAAAACACATAATTGAACGTGTCGATACAAAATGAAACGAAACTAAAACTACGACAACCGGTTACCTTCGAAACGTGACGACGGAGGGACGACGGTGTCAAGCGGTGGCTCACGGCGGACGGCGGTGGTGTAGTGGTGGTGCACGGCGATGGCAACGAGGGTGATGGCGTTTAGGGTTTTGGTGGTGAAGAAATCCCGACATATATATGTTTTTTTGGTTAATTACACTTTGCACCCTTCAAGTTTCATTTAATTATTCCCTAAGGTTTCATCAAATTACAACTTAGACCCTAGACTTATTAATTATTTTAATTACAATAATAATAATAATAATAATAATAATAATAATAATAATAATAATAATAATAATAATAATAATAATAATAATAATAATAATTGTATTAATTACACTAATAGTAAATAAATTATATTAATTATTATTTATATAATATTTGACAAGTTTGAGGTTTTTATAATATTAGGATTGGCATGAAACGGATACGAAAGGATTTGATTTGAAAGAAAAGAATTTATTACGCGAAATAATAAATGCACGGAAAGAGTTAACGAGCTTCGAGTCAATTGACGGACCTGATAGTGACGGTTGTCACAGTATCCCCCAGTTGAGGGAATTTCGTCCCGAAGTTCAGCTGGAGTTAGATCCTGAAGCTCTATCCGCGAACAGATGCGGGTATTTAGATTTCATCTAGTCCTCCTGTTCCCATGTAAATTCTGGCCCTTGCTTGGAGTTCCACCTCACTCTGACGATTGGAATCTTGCTGCGCTTCAATTGTTTCACCTCTCGGTCCATTATTTCTATTGACTCTTCAACAAAGTGAAGTTTTTTTGTCAATTTTAATTTCCTCAATTGGTACGTGAAGGGATCCATTAGCTACGCATTTCTTCAGGTTCGATACATGGAAGGTATCATGTACGCCACTAAGCTCTTGAGGCAACTTTAATCGATACGCCACGGGACCAATCCTTTCCGTGATCTCAAACGGTCCCACGTACCTCGGGGCTAACTTTCCTTTCTTGCCGAATCGTACGATACCCTTCCAAGGAGAAACCTTTAACAACACACGATCTCTCACATTGATTCTAATGGTTTCCGCCTATTATCCGAGTAACTTTTCTGACGGTCTCTGGCTGCCTGAAGTTTGTCTTTGATCTGAAATATCTTGTCGGTTGTTTCCTAAATGATCTCCGGGCCTGTCAATTGACTTTCACCTACCGTATTCTAACATACGAGAGACCTACACCTTTTTTTCATACAACGCTTCAAACGGAGCACATCCAATGCTCGTATGGTAACTTTATTATAAGAGAATTCAACTAGTGGTAAATGAGTATCCCAATTCCCACCGAAGACGATCACATATGCCCTAAGCATGTCTTCTAAACTCTGAATCGTACGCTCGCTTTGTCCATCTATTTGAGAATGATAGGCGGTGCTTAGATCCAACCGAGTACCCATTGCCTTCTGTAGCGTCTGCCAGAACCACGAAGTAAACCGACTGTCACGATCTGATATAATAAATACATGCACCCCATGCCTAGCCATAATTTCATTTACATACAATCTCTCTAACTTCTCCATCTTATAATCCTCACGAATTGGTAAGAAATGAGCGGACTTCGTCATTCTATCAGTTATCACCCAAATCGAATCATGACTACTCCTGGTCCTCGGCCGTTTGGTGATGATGTCCATTGCTATATTTTTCCATTTCCACTCAGGAATTCCAGACTATTATAGTAATAATTCTAATGCTCTCTGATGTTCGGCTTTGACTTTCAAACAAGTCAAACATTCATTTACATACATGGTAATGTCCTTCTTCATACCTGGCCACCAACACAATTTCTTAAGATCTTGGTACATCTTATCCACACTATGATGAACAGAATACTTGGACTTGTGCGCTTCATTCATAACCAAGGTTTGAACATCTTCCCACTTAGGTACCAATATACGATCTACATAGTACCGTATGACATCCACTTTACAATTCATCTGTTTATCCAATCCTGAAACTCCTCACTCTTAATATTCTCTTCCTTTAGTGCTTCACCTTGTGCTTTCTACTCACAGCATCATACCGGATCTCGTAATTATGATCGCTGAGAAGCTCCACCCATCGCCTCTAACGCATGTTCAATTCCTTCTAATCAAAAATGTGTTGGAGGCTCTTATGGTCAATATAGATAACACGTTTCATTCCGTACAGGTAGTGTCTCCAAAACTTGAGTGCGAAAACCACCGTACCTAATTCTGAATCATGCTCGTAAAACTTTAGTCATGGGCTTTAAGTTGTCTTGATGTGTAAGCAATCACTTTATCTTTCTGCATTAGAATGGAACCAAACCCTTGATGTGAGGTGTCACAACATGCCACGAAGGCATTTGACCCATGAGGGAAAATTAATCGGTTCTTATCATTTTGAGTTAACATTGTCAACAGTTAAGCAATCTTTGATATGTTCACAGTGAATCATCGATAGTATCCAGCCAATCCTAAGAATGGCCGAATTTTTGAGGGAGCCTTAGGTGTATCCCACTACTTCACTGCTTCGATCTTTCAAGGATCAATGTGAATTCCTTATTCTTAAACCACGTGCCCTAAAACTTCACTTCACACAACTAGAACTCACACTTGAAGAACTTGGCGTAGAGTTACTCTTCCCGTAATAATTTTAGTATCGTTCGTAAACATTGAGCATGGTCTCCCTTTGATCGGGTATAGATGAGGATATTGTCTACAAACACGATTACGACTTTATCCAATACGACTTACATACCCAGTTCATCAAATCCACAAACACTATCGGAGCATTGGTCAGCCCAAATGACATGATTAAGAACTCGTAATTTCCATAACGTGTCCTAAAGGTTGCCTTCGGGTCTCGTCTTCTTGAACCCTTAATTGGTAATAACCTGACCAGAGTTCGAACTTTGAGAAGTACGTTGCGTCCTGCATGCAACTGATCGAATAGATCATAATTCCTGGGGAGAGGGTATTGGTTTTTGATAGTCAACTTGTTCATCTTTCGATAATCTATACACAACTAGAACGACCTATCCTTCTTTTTAGCCAATCAGGTCGGTGATCCCTATAGTAGTGACTAGGTCGAATAAAACTTTTATCCAAGAGCTCTTGTAGCTTACTTGATAATTCTTGCATTTGTAACAGAACTTGCTCTAGTGCTCATATCATTCTGGAATTTCTATTTAACGTAGAGGCTATAATCCTGTTAAGTCATAAGGTACGTCTTTTGGAAAAATCATGTACAATAGGAATATCTTTCAACTTTCTTTCTTCTGCCTTCTTCTCTACCGTATGTGCTAGAAATGCGTAACATCACTTCTTTAGGCATCGACAAATCACCTTCTCCTGATGGACTATCTTGGTTTCATGCTTCGATAACCAATTCATACGGTATTAAGTCTATGTCAAAGACATGATCTTCGTGTGCTTTTGTGTAACCTCTAATTATTACCATTGGTCATCTTAACCAAGTAAATAATTTCTAAGCAACTAGGGTTAATGCTAAGTTAAAGAATAATTCCGGAAGAATCAAAACTATTATCAACCCTGGTATTAAATAGATGTGTAGCTATTGATGATAAGGTACGTGCATGTAACAACATTTTGTCTTGTCGAAGGTCACTTGCTCCAGTTGCAAATGTATGACCGCGTGATGTATTACCTTGATTTACATGATCTTTATTTCCATAATTTAACTGTTCTTACTTTCTAGCTATAGCCATTTCCTAATTCTGATTGTTTCTAACTTGTCCTTGGGTCCTAATCGACCCAGGGCACACGTTATGGTAATGGTCGGAACTCCAACCTTCTTAGTGTCCCCGTTTAACGCATGTTAGCTTAATCGTATCAACCAACATAGCTAGGTTCACAACATTGGTATTCTTGTCTACCTTACCGCTAGATTGCTTGTTCGACCCTCCAACTTCTTTCTACTACTCACTAGATTTTCCCAATGTCCCTCTCAATTCTATTTGGTCTAATGTCATAAGGTATGACATCAGCTTTGTCAACTAATGGAGTTTGTCAGTATAAAGAGCACGACCTAACCCTACATTGCATGATTTTAGAATTACAATTCTAACTTTTGCATTTCATTCCTTGGGTAATAGTACTCAATCACCAAGGCTTTGAACTCATCTCAAGTCATGGCTATCACAGCCTCCTTACCTCAAACTTGAGCTTGGGTATTCTACCATGCTTGTGCTTTACCTATTAGTGAGTAAGCACAACATACTTCATTTTATGGTTTTTCAGTGTAGTTGTTCAGATATGTTACAGTTTCCATTTCCTCCATCTAACAGGTCAGGATTATCGCTTTTCCTTTCTTGTCATAATGCTTCGACTAGTATGTCAAAAATTCCTGATATATATAGGCAATTCTTTCACTTTATCATTTCCATCATTTTATAATCCAATTAATCAAGATCATCACATAGCCCAGTTCAAGCACATTCTTAGTATACCAGTGATGCTTATATATAGGGTTCCCCGCAGCGTTCCCACCACATCCACGATATACCGAGAACAATTCTTAAACTGGTTACGTGACATCCGATTATTCTTAATATCATCCCAATGAACAACGTAATGCATGTGTAGGGAGTATCATCACTCTTCTACAACTCTCTGAAGTCCACATCCATTGTAAGCAATTAGTCAGTTTCATAGTTACTGAAATGCTAGAAAGAGCAATGTCTCATAGGGAATAAGACTAATATCATAATATGAATCCCATGAAAGCTCCAGGTAGAATAGAACTTAAGTAAGAGTAGGGGTTATAAATGTTTCGTCGTTATTAACAAAGTCTTACTAGAATTATGACTCTTGTGTCCCAAGGTGTAGAATGAAAGATTTGTACTAATCATGATCGTTATCTTATGGCAAGATTCTCCAGGCTTCACATGCACTGCAAGTTGCTATTACGTGTGCACCCATAATGGTAATTTGCTTTACATGGTCACCCCCAGCTCCACCTACCCAAGTTAACATATCTGGTAAAGTACAGAGTGTTATTTTATTATTTGAGTATCAAAGATATGGTTACTAACGGAAAGTTAATTAACCGAAGTTGTATAAAGGAATCGATTGAGTAAGCATTCACTTGAGAAATGAATAGTCGAAAGAATCCGTGTACTTTAATTTGAACTATGATGAAGTGGTCATTTAATTTGAGTATGCCGCGCCTCTTGTCTACTAGTGTCGTCTTAGCCAGCGCGTCCCTCTTCCAAGATTCAGCCCAACAAGTTATAAATAAGGGAGCATATAGAAAATAATGTAATAGGTCTTAAAATGTGTTCAATGAGGATGGATGTATTCGGTTGGTTCGGGTCGGATTGGGTTCGACACACGGCATACGACAATTAGATATCTATATACGACATATTATACGATAATAACGATAGTAATATTAATAAAATATCATTATTATTAATAGAATGATGATAATAATAGTAATATTAGTAATATTAATAATAGTGATATTAATAATAATAATAATAATAAAGATAATAATAATATTAATAGTAATAAAAGTATATATATTCACTATGTAACAATACCTACGCTCACATTTATATATATAATCACACACATGCCTACTTATATGTTTATATGAATGTACGTATGTACTCATACATGAACAAACACACACATATATATGTACACTAGCCAAACACTCAAAATATGTATATATACATATGATCAATAATATTGATGATTAAACATTCATGCATACCACACATATGTTACATGTTTTACACCCACTCACACATTATATACTCACGGTCACACACCACACAAAACACCTACACATACTCATTTATATATTAACTAACACACGCCATTACATATAGACACCAATCCAAACATACACACCACATCTATATACATATATCAATCCATACAAACCCCACACCCTGGAGCACACGCACATACATATTGCATATATATACATACCACAATGAACACCCACATATATATACGCATCGGCACACACACACATTCATATATATACATGCACATGTACACACCGAAACATATATATATATATATATATATATATATATATATATATATATATATTCATTCGATCGACACCTACACATATATATACATACATAGGCATACCCGACATTATATATATATACGTACAATCGGGCACGCCATAGGAACATACCCGAACGCACGCACCTGCATACACGCACACCCGAAACACACACACATACGTGCGCACACAGTAGCCGCGAGCTGCTGTGTTCTTGCCCTTGATCGACACACACACACAAACACACACTGCACCACACTCACACACACACACACTACACACGCACTCACATGCATACACACACTATATATATACATACACAACAATATATATACACAGACAGTCACATACATTCACGCACACAGTATATACATACACGCACATATATGAACGCGCCCACGGTTACACACGCACGCCATTCACACGCACACACATCTATATACATATACATATACACGGATACGTACACACATCCGCATATATACGAACACATAGACACGCAGCAGCATACATACACATATACATACGCGTACAATGGTCGCGTGTGAGGCCATGATGCAGCCCGATTCAACCGAACCAAAACACATAATTGAACGTGTCGATACAAAATGAAACGAAACTAAAACTACGACAACCGGTTACCTTCGAAACGTGACGACGGAGGGACGACGGTGTCAAGCGGTGGCTCACGGCGGACGGCGGTGGTGTAGTGGTGGTGCACGGCGATGGCAGCGAGGGTGATGGCGTTTAGGGTTTTGGTGGTGAAGAAATCCCGACATATATATGTTTTTTTGGTTAATTACACTTTGCACCCTTCAAGTTTCATTTAATTATTCCCTAAGGTTTCATCAAATTACAACTTAGACCCTAGACTTATTAATTATTTTAATTACAAGAATAATAATAATAATAATAATGATAATAATAATAATAATAATAATATAATAATAATAATAATAATAATTGTATTAATTACACTAATAGTAAATAAATTATATTAATTATTATTTATATAATATTTGACAAGTTTGAGGTTTTTATAATATTAGGATTGGCATGAAACGGATACGAAAGGATTTGATTTGAAAGAAAAGAATTTATTACGCGAAATAATAAATGCACGGAAAGAGTTAACGAGCTTCGAGTCAATTGACGGACCTGATAGTGACGGTTGTCACAGTATCCCCCAGTTGAGGGAATTTCGTCCCGAAGTTCAGCTGGAGTTAGATCCTGAAGCTCTATCCGCGAACAGATGCGGGTATTTAGATTTCATCTAGTCCTCCCGTTCCCATGTAAATTCTGGCCCTTGCTTGGAGTTCCACCTCACTCTGACGATTGGAATCTTGCTGCGCTTCAATTGTTTCACCTCTCGGTCCATTATTTCTATTGACTCTTCAACAAAGTGAAGTTTTTTGTCAATTTTAATTTCCTCAATTGGTACGTGAAGGGATCCATTAGCTACGCATTTCTTCAGGTTCGATACATGGAAGGTATCATGTACGCCACTAAGCTCTTGAGGCAACTTTAATCGATACGCCACGGGACCAATCCTTTCCGTGATCTCAAACGGTCCCACGTACCTCGGGGCTAACTTTCCTTTCTTGCCGAATCGTACGATACCCTTCCAAGGAGAAACCTTTAACAACACACGATCTCTCACATTGATTCTAATGGTTTCCGCCTGTTATCCGAGTAACTTTTCTGACGGTCTCTGGCTGCCTGAAGTTTGTCTTTGATCTGAAATAACTTGTCGGTTGTTTCCTAAATGATCTCCGGGCCTGTCAATTGACTTTCACCTACCGTATTCTAACATACGAGAGACCTACACCTTTTTTTCGTACAACGCTTCAAACGGAGCACATCCAATGCTCGTATGGTAACTTTATTATAAAAGAATTCAACTAGTGGTAAATGAGTATCCCAATTCCCACCGAAGACGATCACATATGCCCTAATCATGTCTTCTAAACTCTGAATCGTACGCTCGCTTTGTCCATCTATTTGAGAATGATAGGCGGTGCTTAGATCCAACCGAGTACCCATTGCCTTCTGTAGCGTCTGCCAGAACCACGAAGTAAACCGACTGTCACGATCTGATATAATAAATACATGCACCCCATGCCAAGCCATAATTTCATATACATACAATCTCTCTAACTTCTCCATCTTATAATCCTCACGAATTGGTAAGAAATGAGCGGACTTCGTCATTCTATCAGTTATCACCCAAATCGAATCATGACTACTCCTGGTCCTCGGCCGTTTGGTGATGATGTCCATTGCTATATTTTTCCGTTTCCACTCAGGAATTCCAGACTATTATAGTAATAATTCTAATGCTCTCTGATGTTCGGCTTTGACTTTCAAACAAGTCAAACATTCATTTACATACATGGTAATGTCCTTCTTCATACCTGGCCACCAACACAATTTCTTAAGATCTTGGTACATCTTATCCACACTATGATGAACAGAATACTTGGACTTGTGCGCTTCATTCATAACCAAGGTTCGAACATCTTCCCACTTAGGTACCAATATACGATCTACATAGTACCGTATGACATCCTCTTTACAATTCATCTGTTTATCCAATCCTTGAAATTCCTCACTCTTAATATTCTCTTCCTTTAGTGCTTCACCTTGTGCTTTCTACTCACAGCATCATACCGGATCTCGTAATTATGATCGCTGAGAAGCTCCACCCATCGCCTCTAACGCATGTTCAATTCCTTCTAATCAAAAATGTGTTGGAGGCTCTTATGGTCAGTATAGATAACACGTTTCATTCCGTACAGGTAGTGTCTCCAAAACTTAAGTGCGAAAACCACCGTACCTAATTCTGAATCATGCTCGTAAAACTTTAGTCATGGGCTTTAAGTTGTCTTGATGCGTAAGCAATCACTTTATCTTTCTGCATTAGAATGGAACCAAACCCTTGATGTGAGGTGTCACAACATGCCACGAAGGCATTTGACCCATGAGGGAAAATTAATCGGTTCTTATCATTTTGAGTTAACATTGTCAACAGTTAAGCAATCTTTGATAAGTTCACAGTGAATCATCGATAGTATCCAGCCAATCCTAAGAATGGCCGAATTTTTGAGGGAGCCTTAGGTGTATCCCACTACTTCACTGCTTCGATCTTTCAAGGATCAATGTGAATTCCCTATTCTTAAACCACGTGCCCTAAAACTTCACTTCACACAACTAGAACTCACACTTGAAGAACTTGGCGTAGAGTTACTCTTCCCGTAATAATTTTAGTATCGTTCGTAAACATTGAGCATGGTCTCCCTTTGATCGGGTATAGATGAGGATATTGTCTACAAACACGATTACGACTTTATCCAATACGACTTACATACCCAGTTCATCAAATCCACAAACACTATCGGAGCATTGGTCAGCCCAAATGACATGATTAAGAACTCGTAATTTCCATAACGTGTCCTAAAGGTTGCCTTCGGGTCTCGTCTTCTTGAACCCTTAATTGGTAATAACCTGACCAGAGTTCGAACTTTGAGAAGTACGTTGCGTCCTGCATGCAACTGATCGAATAGATCATAATTCCTGGGGAGAGGGTATTGGTTTTTGATAGTCAACTTGTTCATCTTTCGATAATCTATACACAACTAGAACGACCTATCCTTCTTTTTAGCCAATCAGGTCGGTGATCCCTATAGTAGTGACTAGGTCGAATAAAACTTTTATCCAAGAGCTCTTGTAGCTTACTTGATAATTCTTGCATTTGTAACAGAACTTGCTCTAGTGCTCATATCATTCTGGAATTTCTATTTAACGTAGAGGCTATAATCCTGTTAAGTCACAAGGAACGTCTTTTGGAAAAATCATGTACAATAGGAATATCTTTCAACTTTCTTTCTTCTGCCTTCTTCTCTACCGTATGTGCTAGAAATGCGTAACATCACTTCTTTAGGCATCGACAAATCACCTTCTCCTGATGGACTATCTTGGTTTCATGCTTCGATAACCAATTCATACGGTATTAAGTCTATGTCAAAGACATGATCTTCGTGTGCTTTTGTGTAACCTCTAATTATTACCATTGGTCATCTCAACCAAGTAAATAATTTCTAAGCAACTAGGGTTAATGCTAAGTTAAAGAATAATTCCGGAAGAATCAAAGCTATTATCAACCCTGGTATCAAATAGATGTGTAGCTATTGATGATAAGGTACGTGCATGTAACAACATTTGGTCTTGTCGAAGGTCACTTGCTCCAGTTGCAAATGTATGACCGCGTGATGTATTACCTTGATTTACATGATCTTTATTTCCATAATTTAACTGTTCTTACTTTCTAGCTATAGCCATTTCCTAATTCTGATTGTTTCTAACTTGTCCTTGGGTCCTAATCGACCCAGGGCACACGTTATGGTAATGGTCGGAACTCCAACCTTCTTAGTGTCCCTGTTTAACGCATGTTAGCTTAATCGTATCAACCAACATAGCTAGGTTCACAACATTGGTATTCTTGTCTACCTTACCGCTAGATTGCTTGTTTGACCCTCCAACTTCTTTCTACTACTCACTAGATTTTCCTAATGTCCCTCTCAATTCTATTTGGTCTAATGTCATAAGGTATGACATCAGCTTTGTCAACTAATGGAGTTTGTCAGTATAAAGAGCACGCCCTAATCCTGCCATTGCACGATTTTAGAATTACAATTCTAACTTTTGCATTTCATTCCTTGGGTAATAGGACTCAATCACCAAGGCTTTAAACTCATCTCAAGTCATGGATATCACAGCCTCCTTACCTCAGACTTGAGCTTGGGTATTCTACCATGCTTGTGCTTTACCTATTAGTGAGTAAGCAAAACATACTTCATTTTATGGTTTTTTAGTGTAGTTGTTCAAATACTTTATAGTCTCCATTTCCTCAATCTAACAGGTCAGGATTATCGCTTTTCCTTTCTTGTCATAATGCTTCGACTAGTATGTCAAGAATTCCTCGTATATACAGGCAATTCTTTCACTTTATCATTTCTATCATTTTATAATTCAATTAATCAAGATCATCACATAGCCCAGTTCAAGCACATTCTTAGTATACCGGTGATGCTTATATATAGGGTTCCCCGCAGCGTTCCCACCACATCCACGATATACCGAGAACGATGCTTAAACTGGTTACGTGACATCCAATTATTCTTAATATCATCCCAATGAACAAATTAATGCATGTGTAGGGAGTATCATCACTCTTCTATAACTCTCTGAAGTCCACATCCATTGTAAGCAATTAGTCAGTTTCATAGTTACTGAAATGCTAGAAAGAGCAATGTCTCATAGGGAATAAGACTAATATCATAATATGAATCCCATGAAAGTTCCAGGTAGAATAGAACTTAATTAAGAGTAGGGGTTATAAATGTTGCGTCGTTATTAACAAAGTCTTACTAAAATTATGACTCTTGTGTCCCAAGGTATAGAATGAAAGATTTATACTAATCATGATCATTATCTCATGGCAAGATTCGACAAGGTTCACATGCACTGCAAGTTGCTATTACGTGTGCACCCGTAATGGTAATTTGCTTTGCATGGTCACCCCTAGCTCCACCTACCCAAGTTAACATATCTTGTAAAGTATAGAGTGTTATTTTATTATTTGAGTATCAAGGATATGGTTACTAACAAAAAGTTAATTAACCGAAGTTGTACAAAGGAATCGATTGAGTAAGCATTCACTTGAGCAAGGAATAGTCGAAAGAATCCATGTACTTTAATCCGAACTATGATGAAGTAGTCATCTAATTTGAGTATGTCGCGCCTCTTGTCTACTGGTGTCGTCTTAGCCATCGCGTCACTCTTCCAAGATTCAGCCCAACAAGTTATAAATAAGGGAGCATATAGAAAATGCGACATCGACAGACGCATAGAATAAAAGTTGGACTAACAACCTAAGTCCTTAAGAGAGTTCTTATAAAATCCCTTATTAATCCAAACCAAATATAAGTCAATCACATAACGATAGAATACGATTATCGAGTGCTTCTCAAGGTATAAATAGATGCTATAATACCCACAACCTATTCAGATAAGTATAACATTGATAGCTTGTAAGACACGCTATGTAAGCATGACCACTAACGCGCTTAAAACATTCACATGTATATTGTTGCACACATAATCACGTTATGCATACTACATGTGGGTAAGCAATATATTACGAAAGTAATAAGCAGTCAATCAAATCACGAAGAACATGTATGTAATATCAAATGCATACAAACCCTAGTATGCATCCTACATGAAATTTCTTAGGTTATAGTCTAGGTCGAGTGATTTACCTAATTCTCTATAACCAATGGCTCTGATACCAATCTGTCACACCCCCGCTTATAGCGGAAACACGAGGATGTAACGGACGGGATCGTCATAACACATTGTTAAGTTAATAGAGATGCATTAAATGAAGAAAGTCAACATGTCATGACGTCACCCGACACAAATGGAGACTTGTGTCGCAGTTAGTCAATTCCACGACAAACATTGTCATACAAACAAAATAAGTATAAATCCCACAACCCGGGAGCGGAGCAAGTGATAAAAATGAGAATAACAAATGAAAATCAATGCAATTGTCAAAGACATCCAAAGTTTAAATAATGTAAATCTAAGTAGTACAATCCTAAGATCGTCGCTAAGGCAGCATCCTTAGCTATCCTCAATGATTGTTACCTGAAAAGATATGCTCAAAAGGTCAACATATTGTTGGTGAGTTTGCAGGTTTAAATAGTAAGCAAAACATGATGTTGTGTAATATTTTGATAGGACATGAGTGCATATAGTTATAAGCAAGTACTATCATATGTAGACATGAGCATCACAACTAAACCTACGACGTACACACAGAACTTGTCGGAACATATTCACCCTAGGGCTCATACATGGCCATTGTTAGTCCCAACTAGTTTACTAACAAACAAGGATGGGGGTGTCAGCCCAATAGTACTATCAATACCTGTCCGTCGGCTCCAACACCGGAGTTAAATAGTTATGAATAAAGAACCACATAGACAACTCATGCATGTACCAGATAAATACTTACAAAACAGTAAACACAACAGTCCCAAAGATTGAATAAGTTCACAGCATAAAAAGGGTTGAGCATACTTTTCCCCCTTGATGTTTGTAAATAATTGTAATAAAGCGGTTCCGCGAAACTCACCTTAAATATGATGTAATGAAATGAATAGAAGCTTCAAAGGATAAGGGTAATGAACGATCAAACACCTATTATAAATTACAAATAAGTCTTAAAATGTGTTCAACGAGGACGGATGTATTCGGTTGGTTCGGGTCGGATTGTGTTTGACACGCGGCACACGACAATTAGGTATCTATATACGACACATTATACGATAATAACGATAGTAATATTAATAAGATATCATTATTATTATTAATAGAATGATGGTAATAATAGTGATATTAGTAATACTAATAATAGTGATATTAATAATAATAACAATAAATATAATAATAATATTAATAGTACTAAAAGTACATATACTCACTATGTAACAATACCTACGCTCATATGTATATATATAATCATACACATGCCTACTTATATGTTTATATGAATGTACGTATGTACTCATACATGAACAAACACACACATATATATGTACACTAGCCAAACACTCAAAAATATGTATATATACATATGATCAATAATATAGATGATTAAGCATTCATGCACACCACACATATGTTACATGTTTTACACCCACTTACATATTATATACTCACGGTCACACACCACACAAAACACCTACACAGATTTATTTATATATTAACTTACACACGCCATTACATATAGACACCAATCCAAACATACACACCACATCTATATACATATATCAATCCATACAAACCCCACACCCTGGAGCACACGCACATACATATTGCATATATATACATACCACAATGAACACCCACATATATATATATGCATCGGCACACACACACATTCATACATATACATGCACATGTACACACCGAAACATATATATATGTTCATTCGATCGACACCAACACACATATATATACATACATAGGCATACCTGACATTATATATAAATACGTACAATTGGGCACGCCATAGGAACATACCCGAACGCACGCACCTACATACACGCACACCCGAAACACACACATACGTGACGCACACAGCAGCCGCGAGCTGCTGTGTTCTTTCCCTTGATCGACACACACACACAAACACACACTGCACCACACTCACACACACACACTACACACGCACTCACACACATACACACACTATATATATACATACACAACCATATATATACACACACAGCCACATACATTCATGCACACAGTATATACATACACGCACATATTTGAACGCACCCACGGTTACACACACACGCCATTCACACACACACATATCTACATACATATACATATACGGATACGTACACACATCCGCATATATACGAACATATATACACGCAGCAACATACATACACATATACATACGCGTACAATGGTCGCGTGTGAGGCCACGATGCAGCCCGATTCAACCGAACCAAAACACGTAATCGAACGTGTCGATACGAAACGAAATGAAACTGAAACTACGACAACCAGTTACCTTCGAAATGCGACAACGGAGGGACGACGGCGTCAAGCGGTGGCTCACGGCGGACGGCGGTGGTGTAGCGCTGGTGCACGACGACGGTAGCGAGGGTGATGGCGTTTAGGGTTTCGGTGGTGAAGAAATCCCGACATATATATGTGTTTTTGGTTAATTACACTTTGCACCCTTCAAGTTTCATTTAATTATTCCCTAAGGTTTCATCAAATTACAATTTAGACCCTAGACTTATTAATTATTTTAATTACAATTATATTTATAATAATAATAATAATAATAATACTAATAATAATAATAATAATAATTGTATTAATTACACTAATAGTAAATAAATTTTATTAATTATTATTTATATAATATTTGACAAGTTTAAGGTTTTATAATATTAGGATTGGCACGAAACGGACACGAAAGGATTCGATTTGAAAGAAAGAATTTATTGCGCGAAATAATAAATGCACGGAAAGAGTTAACGAGGTTCGAGTCAATTGACGGACCTGATAGTGACGGTTGTCACAGAATAACCCCTTTAATTCTCTTTTAGTATATTTTATAAAAATTAACATTTTAACACCCTTTTTAAATGGTTTTAACTCCAAACTCATATATTATTATTCCACAATAATAATTATATATCTCAACTTATAATAAAACGCGTGAATCAAATAGATATTACACGTTGTCACGTTATTAAGTAAAATTCACAAATAATAGTTAAACCATAAATCACATAACCACAAAAAAATAATCAACATTATTAATTAAATTATTATCTGATAAACATAGTTAATTATTATTAAGTCACTAACGTTCAACGACAACTAGTGTGTGCTCACGATAGGTGCATGCAAGACCTAACAAAACTAATGGAGTTTGGTAATGGAAAATTACAGGATGTCATATTATCCCCATGTTGAAAAAATTTTCGTCCCGAAAATTGCGTTATATGGTTGTGTTACATCACTGATCTACTGCATTGGCATAAGGAAATCAGGTGAATTTCGGGTGAGTTGCCACATCATCCCTGACAGGTTCAAATGGATTGGTCTGTGATGATATCATGATGCAACGATCAATACAAACACAATGAAATCAAAACGCAAGCAATCATTTCCAAATTCATAGATGTTATTGATGACCTGTCATTGGGATCATGTAAGAACCTAATTAACCTAAGTAGCTAGGGCAAGTCAGGTATTGTATCAACGGGGAGCATGTGGTTAGTGTTACCCGATTCATTTGATTAATTAACTAACTTAATAATTAAAATTAAACTATTGTCACTTTGACTGTACTAGATAAAAATGATCACTTTAATAAACAAAACAAAAACTTGTACTAGGTTTAGAACTATTAAGATGAAAAGGATCACAACCGGGTTTCAGGAATATAATTGAATACACGGCTTATGTTTTACCTAATCTTGAAGTTACATAGACATAACTTGTTTATCATATATGTTGAAAGGTAACTACGAACTTGATAACCGATTATGTAAATTAACTAGTAAACTAACTAATGCCACAATCTAGAAATTTTAATTGTAATCACTAACAAATGATAATAACCTAATTATTACTTAATGGTTAACAATGTAAAACTGATAACTTGATAAACAATAATCAAATCCACTAACAAGAATCTTTAATCAACACATGATTCAAAACACATAAACTAAGAAACGTTGTTAAAGAATCAAAGTTTATGTCTTGACTCGGTAAAAACACAAGTATGCATAATCTAATCACAAACCGTCCATACGGAGATGATCATGGATGGTTTAGCCTTGCATCTTCATCATATTCTCTTCAATCTTCACTTCGTGCATGTGAATCCTTGATCACTTGATGATTAGAGAAAGTTTTAATGGCTCAAAATAGTCCAAAGATTCGTTCTTGGGGTGGAGGCCAGTCTCCTTAAAACCCTAATGTTAGGGATTAAATAGGTTTTAAAATTTGAAACAATCCTTAAAATATCGCGTTAGACCGTAACTTACGGCCTATAGGCCATAGGTTACGACCTACCTTCCACCAGATGACCAAACTTCCTGTCTTACTGGGTTCATAGACGGACTTAGCACAGGGCCGTAAGTTACAGCCTCAGGCCATAGCTTACGGCCTCCCTGCAGTTTGCACAGTTTTCTTCATTTTCAGCACCTTTCAAGTCGTAGTCTTGTTATCCTTTGTATCCTTCTCAAATAATATTCGTGAAGCTTCATTTAACCTTCATTTCAAACATGTAACAAAGTAATACCATTCGAGACATAAAGTAATATAAAAACACAATATTAACTATGATACGTGCATGCATATTAACCAATTATCAGTTATTGATAGCAAAAGATGTGGATACAAGTTGTATGGGTGAATACAATGGTTCTCTCACCCCCTTACTAAATGCACTATGTATCCTATTTATACTATTAAAAGATACAAGGAACATATATTTACACAATAAGTCCCTATACTATGACAAAATGCAAAAGACAAATGTTAATCTTCTAAGGGCTCCAACAATACTCCCCTTAAGATTTGCATTGTCTTTAGTCCAACAGGAACTCTTCTGGTTCATATTTAATCTTGAACACTAGCTTTTCTTTCTAGAGTTCCAACTATTGCAGAGCTTTCTTGATCGTAGATTCAAACTTCTTGGAAAGGATGGCTTACTCAGGCTTTGACTCGTTAGTTTTGATCTCAATCTTGTCCATAGCTTCCTGTGTTTCTTTTGACAAACCTGTGATGCCAATGTTAGCATGGAATTCATACGGTTCTGGATGATCGTGAGAGTGAACTTCCAACACTCCTTTGCTGGATATCCTAATAAAGCCAATGTTCTTTATATCCTTCATGATATTTGCAAATGCTAGAGCTTTCCCTAACATAATCCGCTCCATAGCAACATCCATTACCTCAATGATCATCAGGAAGTATTTTCTATCATTATCAGCAACTTCTGAATCAACATGCTTAAACTTCTGGTTGGACAAGAAAAAGATATAACTTGGATGGAGAAGATTCAACTTAAAAACTCTAAATAAGGATATGATTTCTTATTCCCAGTCGTCCAAGTTACGAACTAACTTCAATTAAAATGAGTCTTCATGATAAAACCACCTAAAAATCGGCTTAGAGGTTTGCGTACCATCTATCACTTTTAAGCCTGGGTTAGTGAGTTTCTCGAAATACTGATCACTATACACATCAATGAACTTTTCTTCTTCCTCTGGATTAGTAGCCACATTCCATTTGCTCTTCAAAGACTTGAAATATTCTTTATCTTCTTGATTGCAGCAAGTTTTAAGATAAATGTCCATCCTGGTAATACCATGATTGGCAAGTTTTACAAAGTTTTCATCTCGAGCTGCCATGGAAGGATTAATCAGAGGCAGCTTGTTCAACTCCTTTAGATCTTGTACCAGCAATGTGATGATACTCATGTAAAAGTGATAAACATCACAGATTGCATTTACACATTTAATCATAAACACATCAAAGAACTCACCGTATTTCCAAGCGATTATCTTAACCTCCTTTGTATTATCAGGCACAATGATTGCATTGAGTAACTCAGATACAGATTGGCCTTTCTTCAATACATTTCTGACTATGTAACCTGCCGATCTAGCTTTGTTCCATAATTGTTGTTGTTTAACTAAGACTTTATAAGCTTGCTTCTCAGTCTCAAGAAACATATAATCAGTTCTTTCCTTTTCTCATGTAACCTTTTTACCAACTCTATTTCCTTTACCTCTTAAGGATTTAGAATTCGAGTTCATTTGGTAATCTCCAAATATTGTGGGTTGTCCATGTCCAAAACAATCATCTTGTTATTCTGCTTCTCCGTATCTTGAAAACGTCTGACCAAATTCTTTAGAGAAGTGGATTGTAGCCTGTTTAATCCTTTCCTTGGATAATTTCTTGATTGTAACCATAATCTAAACTCATGATTGCTCATATTCTCAAGCTCTAGATGGTGAAGTTCTGATGCTCGAAGATCTTCAACATTGATACTTTCTTACACTGGGACCCATTCTCCATGTTCAACCAATATTTCATCCAGATAAACTAGAGTTGTTGTCTACTATCACATATTTGTCATACTCCTCATTGATTTGAGAAACCGTAAGACCATCCAAGAATACACGATTGTATTTTATCTGGACCAGATAGTTATATCTGTCCTTAACGTCAGCAAGGATGTCTTCAGTAACAGTTTTAACTGGAGAATCTGTAGCTTCAGCGATGTCTTCCTCCTCTAATACCTCATTGTACCAAGCATCTGAGAATTCTGGATCTAAATTATCCAATGCTTTAACTTGCTCCTGTACATCTGATTCAACAATTTCCTGTATGGAGGGTATATCTACATTCACTGCATAAGTATAACAAATTTGATTCAAGCATATAAGAAATTAAACAACACCAATAATAAAAAATATCATTTAAATTATTTATGAGTTTCAAAATAATTTTCTGCATTTTTGATGGAGGGTTGGAGGTTGATTCTGCCAATGATTGAAAGTCAGGCTCAGCTATCTTTCTTTTGCCTTTGGCAGCCTCTAATAATTTATCAGGTTCAGTGGATTGAACTTCAGGTACAACAATGATTGATTGTGAGACACGACTCCTAGTTTTGGTGTACACTTAAGACATTTCTTAGGATTTAGTTTCAATGAGTGAAACTTTTGGAACAAACTCCTTATCTGATGGTGAGGATACTGGTCTTGTGGTTGAGTAGATTGAGATTTTAAATTATCTTTTAGAATCTCATTCTTTTCCTTCAACTTTTCGTATTCTTCACCCAGCAAGTCGTAATCTCTGAGCAACAAATTAAAGTTCTTGAAATTCATCTCTTGACTTTCTTTAAACTCAACAATCTTCAAGTCTTTCTTTAAGGATTCTGCTCTTAAGAGATCATTTTCATCTTTCAGCTTCACAATCATCCTAAGCTGATGGATATTCTGTTCTTTCAAAGATTCTATGATCTATTTCAGCGTTCAAGTTCTCAAAATGGACTGTAGCATTTTGTGTCAAGCTTCCACCTTAATCTGACATATGAATAAGTGAACCAGTAATGACTTTGATGATCTCGAGGGAAGACTCCTCGGCAATCACATTCTCATGTGCTATCGGATGTGGTGATTGTACAGCAGGAGATTGACCTTGTACTACAGGCTCAGTTACATCAACTTCTATATGTTATTGCTCATTTACTTCATCATTATCATCATTCACATCATCTACGTCATCAACATCATTAACTTCATCATTCTGAGTATCAGATTCTGTTTCCTCACTGTCAATATCCTCGGCAACTTATTGAACCACCTCAGCTTCATTACCACCAAAATCATCATCATTATCACTATCATCGCTTGAAGAAGAACTTTCTTCATTTACAGATTCAGTTTCATCCACTTCATCATCCTCATCATTTTCATCATCATCCTCAGATTCAGACTCAAAAAGTCCTTGAGGAACTTCTTCAATCAAATCATTTAGATCAATAGACGCCTCATCAATCAGATGAAACTGATCTTTATCTACATCCACCTCGTCTCTTGCCACTGCTCTTATATAATCAAAAATCTAAACATTCTGAGCACCAGGCACATTAGCAAGTCCATACAGGAAAGCACCTTTTGCGTCCATCTGGTACACTTTGAATTTCATATACGTTGCATAAGAAAGGAAGACACGAATTGCTTCAAGTCTTGCAACCGGAGCAAATACTTCATCATAACCTATTCCTTCTTCTTAGATGTAACCTCATGCAACAAGTCTCGCTTTATTGCGAACAACAATTCCTCGATCATCTAGCTTGTTTTTGTACAACCATTTTGTGCCTATAGCATTTTCTCCTTCAGGTAAATCCACAAGCTTACACACTTCCTTTTTAAGGAACTGTAATAACTCTTCTTGCATTGCCTTAATCCAACTATTGTCCTGTAACGCTTCTTTGATGTATTTCGGGACAATTTGAGATAGAAAACATGATATAAGCAGAAGTTTGCTTGTTCTGAACGACTCCTCGTCATTCTCTCATTCAATGGACTGATATTCTGGTACGTAGGATGGTTCTTGTGAACATGAGACGTTGTAATAACATCTCCTTAAACATTAACATCCAGATTAATCTGGTTCAAATCGGAAAGCTGCTGCAATAGGTTCGAAGTATGTGGAGTGAAACTAAGAACTTGAGTCGGTGAATTGATAAAGCAATCAAGATTATTAAGAACAACTTCACCATCAGAATCTGATGAAGTTCTAGACTCAGGTTGTACAATTTTAGAACCATCATTAGGAATTGGTGGTGAAACATTTGAATTTTTAGAAACAGGAGTTTCTTGTACTTGTTTTGTCTATGCACTAAAGCCAGCTAATCAGTTGATGAAGAAACTAGATCAAAAGTCACACAAGTGTATTCTTTTAGGGTATTCTTCAAACTCAAAAGCTTATCGTTTATATGTTCCTAACAAAACATGTATGACCGCAAATCACTAGAAAGGATGTAATGGTTAATGAACAAAGTAAATGGAATGCTAATAAATTGACAGGCCATTAACCGAACTTCTTGGGCTATAGGATTAAAATGGGTGTTCAAATTGAAGGTACAAGCACATGGACAAGTGCAATATCACAATGCACGCCTTTTGGCAAAGGTTATTCACAATAACATGGTGCCGAAGACTATGAAGAAACTTTTTCACTAGTGGCATGATTTGAAACAAATCGCATGGTTTTGGCTTTGGCAGCACAAAAAGGGTGGATTGTCTACCAGTTTGATGTAAATTCACCATTCCTTAAAGGGGTGCTTCAGGAAGAAGTATGCGTTATGATGCCTACTGGATTTGAACTTCGAGGACAAGAAGGGAAAGCATTTAAACGAAACAAGGCCCTTTATAGATTGAGACAGGCTCCTTGGGTGTGGTATAGTAGAATTGATGGGTATTTGGTGCAACACAAATACAAATGGAGTCCAAACAAACCTGCTCTACTTGTCAAACAAGGTATTGGAACAGATTTTGTAATAATATGTCTTTATGTTGACGCTATTATATATACCAATTATCTGTAAGGCTGTTGAATGAGTTCAAGGAAAAGATGATAAAAGAGTTCGAGATGACAAACATCGGTAAACTAAGCTGCTTTCTTTGGTTAGAAGTAGAACAGAAGCCTGATGGATTTTTTTATGTCAAAGAAAATATCTTGAGGATTTATTAAGATGATTTGGAATGACAAGTGGCAATGTCTCGCCCACACCTATGAACACATCAGAAAAGCTACAGCATTAAGTGGTGGAGAGCTTGCTGTTGCTTGCAAATTCAGGAGCTTGGTAAAAGGATTGATTTACTTAACTAACACCAGACCCGATATCGCGTTTGTATTTGGATTGATTTCTAGATTCAAGCCAAAACATCTATGTTTCATCTTAGTGAGCTAGTGCTAACAGGCTATGCAGATAACGATTGGGCATGTTTGGTTGGTGATCAAAAAAGTATTTCAGCTAGTGTCTTCTCTACAGGGACAAGTGCTATGTCCTGGAGTTCAACGAAGCAAGATATGGCAGCCTTATCTACCACAGAGGTGGAGTATATTGCAGATAGTGTCAGGCTTCGTGGCTGAGAAAATTGTTAAGAGAGTTATTTCAAGAGCAATCAGAGGCAACCACTATTTTTTTTTTTGATAATGTGTCTGTTGTGTTCTTAACCAAATATCAAGCTTATCAAAGTAGAATATAGCACATTGATATCAAGTTTCATTTCATTGTAAACCTAGATAAAAAGATGAGCGATTGTTAACATAATTGTGAGAAGTTGTGCTCAAGATACAAGTGCTGATCACAACTACTAAAGTTAGATTACAACTGTTGATGGGAAGTACTGATACAACTGCTGAAGTACTGATACAACTACTGAAGGGCTACAACTACTGAAGTTATAAAACTACTGAAGGTGTATAACTACTGAAGGGGGTTGTAGTGTCATTCTATTAAAGTTTAGGGTTATATGTCTTTGTAATAAAGCTCAATCTATAAAGGGCTATTTGTGTTAATATGTTTGTTAGGATTGGTAACGGTAAGTCAATCGGTGAGTGTATAAGTATGATTAACTGTTGTTAATCTGAGAGAGAGATTGATTGTATATCAAGATTCATTGTTTCATTTCTGTTTCAAGTAATCAATAGAAGAAATCGTTTTATGTGTTCATCTTGATTCTGATTCTTACAATTGGTATGAGAGCGAGGCTCTCGATTCGATCTTCAGATTGATTAATTGTAATCTGTAGATCATCGTAGATCTTTGATTGATTCACGCAAGGTGTAATCGATTGTGATCCGTTGGTCATCGTAAATTGATCAATCAGTTTAAGAAAGATGAATACCAAGTTCGATTTGGAGAAATTTGATGGTAAGAACGATTTTGGTCCTTGGAGGGTTAAGATGCGAGCATTACTTGTTCATCAGGGCATAGTTGACGCCTTGAAAGGGGAAGAAGTGGTGATACCAGCGAATACCCCTCCGGATAAAAAATTGGAGTTGGAAACGAAGTGGAAGAATATGATGGAGAAAGCTCACAGTGCAATTATACTCAGTTTGGGTGATAGAGTCTTGAGAGAAGTCTCAAAAGAAACCACTGCAGCGGGTCTACGGGCAAAATTGGAGAGTTTGTATATGACAAAATCACTGGCCAATCGGCTGTACCTCAAGAAACGGCTCTATACTTTCCAAATGCAACCTGGAAAAATGATAGAGTCGCACATAGATGACTTTAACAAGATTGTTCTTGATTTGGAGAATATAGATGTTGAAATAGCAGATGAAGATAGAGCAATTATGTTCTTATCTTCATTACCCAGCTCTTATGAACATTTTTTGACTCTAATGTTTGGGAGAGATAGTTTGTCTATGGAGGAGGTAGTTGCTGCTATGAACTCAAAGGAGTTGCACAAGAAAGGTGAGTTCAGAGATGATAATGCAGATGGTCTTGTTGTTAGGGGAAGAAGTGACTTCAGGAACAACAAGGGAAAGCAACCTGCAAGATCAAAGTCAAGAGGGAAAAGGAGATGTTATGTTTGTCAATCTGATAAACATTTCAAGAAAGATTGTCTAGAGAGGTTCAAGAAGAAGAAGTCTGAGGCAGGTCCATCAAAGTTCTCAGGGTCAACATCAGAAACGGGGTCAGATGGGTATGATAGTGCTAATGTGTTGATGATGGCACACTCGTGCAGTTATGATGAGTGGATCTTGGACTCTGGATGTTCCTATCATATGACACCTCATAAGGAGTCATTTGATGAACTTGAAATGAAGATACAAGGGAATGTGAAACTTGGGGATGACAGACCTTGCATCATTGAAGGTATTGGTTCCATCACTTTGAATTTGAATAATGGATCTATCATCATGTTGAGGAATGTTAGATATATTCCTGGATTAAAGAGGAACTTAGTCTCACTAGGCACATTGGAAAGTGAGGGGTATGTGGTTAATCTGAGGAATAGGCAAGTCAGGGTGATAAAAGGGTCAATGGTGGTATTGACTGGAACCAGAAAGAACAACATGACCTATGTTGTCGATGGTTATGTTAGAAAAGATGAAGTGAATGTAAGTGCCAACCAAGGCAAGAACTTAGCTATGGTGTGGCATAGGAGGATGGGCCATATCAGCATACCAGGTATGGAAGAATTGATGAAACAAGACCTGTTGAAGGAGCTAAGCAGTTGTGATACTGGTTTTTGTGAAAATTGAATTTTGGGTAAGGCACACAAGGTGAAGTTCAATAGGAGTGTGCATACTACCAAATGCAAGTTGGATTATGTGCATGCTAATCTCTGGGATCCAGTAAGAACTGAGTCACTTGGTGGTGCCAAGTACTTCTTGTCTTTAGTAGATGATTACACAAGAAGAGTGTGGGTGTACGTTTTAAAGCGCAAGAATGAGGCATTTGAGAAGTTCAAAGAGTGGAAGGTTCTAGTTGAGACTCAGTCTGAAAGAAGGGTCAAAGCCTTGAGGACAGATAATGGCTTGGAGTTTTGCAATCACCTGTTTAATGATTACTGTAGGAAGCAAGGTATAAACAGGCATTTGACTGTGGCTTACACACCACAGCAAAATGGGCTTGCAGAGAGAATGAACTGAACCTTATTGAACATGGTGAGGTGCTTGTTGATTGATTCAGGTATACCAAAGCAGTTTTGGGCTGAGGCAGTAAATACAGCAGCATTGTTAGTGAATATGTCCCCTTCATCTGCAATTCAGATGAAAACACCGCTCGAAATGTGGTCAGGTGAACCAGGGGATTATAGCAGGCTTAGGGTGTTTGGTTCATTGGCATATGCTCATGTTAATGAAGGCAAACTAGAGCCTAGGGCTATAAAGTGTGTGATTCTTGGTTACACAAGTGGTGTGAAGGGGTATAGACTGTGGAAGATGGATGATAAGACTCCTAGGGTGATAACAAGCAGAAATGTTGTATTTAGAGAAGATCAGTTGTATAAGGATCTGTTGAACAAGAATGATGAGAGTAAAGGTGATCATGACAGGGGTGTTCAGATTGAGGTGGAGCTGAATGATCAAAATCCTATGCAGAATGATGCTGGTACTGAAAGTAGAAGGGGTAAGGAGACTAGTGGCTCATCTGGAGAAGAGACTGTGGTCCAAAACAGATCTATTGCTCAAGGTAGAACTAGAAGGACCATAGTACCCCCTCTGAGGTATAGGACAAGTGATGAGTTAACACTTGTTACAAATGAGGATGTTTCTATATATGTGTTTAATGCTGCTATTGAAAATACTGGTGATCCATTGTCTTATGAAGAAGCATTAAGTTCTGTTGATAAGGATAAATGGATGCAGGCAATGAAAGAAGAAATGAATTCATTGTATGAAAACAATACTTGGGAGATTGTTAACAAACCCAAGGATAAGAAGTTAGTGAGTTGCAAGTGGCTGTACAAGTTGAAGGATGGGTTAACTGAAAATGATCCACCAAGGTACAAAGCAAGGTTGGTTGCAAAGGGGTTTACTCAGAAGGCTGGTGTTGACTACACTGAGATTTTCTCTCATGTAGTCAAACACTCACCTATCAGAGTGGTGTTGAATCTTGTAGCTATTCATAATCTAGAACTGGAGCAGATGGATGTAAAGACAACATTTTTAAATGGAAGTCTTGATGAGATGATTTATATGAGGCAGCCTACTGGTTTTGAAATTAAAGGCCAGGAAGATAAGGTGTGTTTGCTGAAAAGGTCTTTGTATGGATTAAAGCAGTCTCCTAGGCAGTGGAACAAGAGGTTCAATGATTTTATTGTGTCTAAAGGGTTCAATAAAAGTAGCTATGATCCTTGTGTATATTTCAAGGAAGATTCAGCTGGTGGTTATATATATCTTCTGCTTTATGTAGATGATATGTTAATTGCTAGTAAGTCAAAGGCTGATGTAGAAATTACTAAGTCAATTTTGAAAGAAGAGTTTGACATGAAGGATTTGGGAGTTGCAAGGAAGATACTAGGCATGGAAATTGAAAGAGATAGAGATACTGGTGTATTGAAGCTCAGTCAAACTGGTTACATCAAGAAGGTACTTAGTAATTTTTACATGGATAGTTGTAAGCATGTTAGTACTCCTTTGGCTGCACATTTTAAGTTGTCTAGCAGAGATAGTCCTCATACTGAAGAAGAGCAGGCTAAGATGTCTCGTGTTCCGTATGCAAATGCTGTAGGGAGTTTGATGTACTTGATGGTGTGTACTAGACCTGATTTGGGTTATGCAGTCAGTCTAGTCAGTAGGTATCTAAGTAACCCTGGGGTTAAGCACTGGGAAGGTGTGAAATGCATACTTAGATATCTCAAGGGTACTAGTTAAGTTGGATTAGTGTTTGGCGGAGCTGATGAGACCAAACATGTAGTGACAGGATTTGTTGATGCAGATTATGCTAAAGACTGGGATTCAGGCAGGTCTGTAACTGGTTATGGTTTTACAGTTCATGGTGGATTGGTGAGTTGGAAGTCTTTATTACAGCGTGTTGTTGCTTTGTCATCAACTGAGTCTGAATATATTGCACTTACTGAAGCTGTTAAAGAAGCACTGTGGTTGAAGGGATTTGTTTCTGAACTAGGTGTTGATGTACAGGAAACAATGATATGGTGTGATAACATGGGTGCTTTACAACTTGCTAAGAATCCGGTGTATCATGAAAGAACTAAGCATGTGGATGTAAGATTGCATTTCATCAGGGATGTTGTAAAATCCAAGCAGTTGAGTGTTGAGTATATTGATACTCATGATAATCCTGCTGACATGATGACAAAGTTTGTTGGAGGAGTAAAATTTCAATTTTGTTGTGATCAGTGGAATGTTGCTTAATCTTGACACAAAGGTGGAGTTTGTGAGAAGTTGTGCTCAAGATACAAGTGCTGATCACAACTACTGAAGTTAGATTACAACTGCTGATGGGAAGTACTGATACAACTGCTGAAGTACTGATACAACTACTGAAGGGCTACAACTACTGAAGTTATAAAACTACTGAAGGTGTATAACTACTGAAGGGGGTTGTAGTGTCATTCTGTTAAAGTTTAGGGTTATATGTCTTTGTAATAAAGCTCAATCTATAAGGGCTATTTGTGTTAATATGTTTGTTAGGATTGGTAACAGTAAGTCAATCGGTGAGTGTATAAGTATGATTAACTGTTGTTAATCTGAGAGAGAGATTGATTGTATATCAAGATTCATTGTTTCATTTCTGTTTCAAGTAATCAATAGAAGAAATCGTTTTATGTGTTCATCTTGATTCTGATTCTTACAATAATGCTTTAAGATACACATTTTGTTTAATAGTTTAATCAGGTACAGTTGTGAATCTTTGCTCCAAGGCAAGTTATTCTAGATATATAAACGAATCAAAGGTGACGAACTTCATAATACATTTTGCTTGTGCCAATGATCACAATTTATGGTACCAGTACACACCTTTCTGTTTGCTATCTTGATCAGGCTCGATGTACATGCACTCCTTAGCCTCTCTCCACATTGCTTTAAAGATAGGAGTTCTGTCGATCTTATAATAATCACCCAAAACTGGTTTGATTGCGTCTCTAGCTTCCTTTGCATGATAGTGTGGAATGTATGAGATCAAATGATGCAATACGTGAGTGTGTGTAACGTCATGGAACACCCTGTTTAGAAATCCAAAATCTCTATCGACCGTCGATAATGCTCCTTTGATCCAGTTCCATTCCGTTGAATCATAATGAGGCAAAGAGAGATGGGTGTGGTGCAAATAAGTGATCAAAACAAAGAAAGCATGCACGCCTATCACAGGAATTAGATACATGGACAGCACCCAAGTGAATCCTTTGACTGCTACAAGACGCTTAACCGCATATAATACTGCAAGAATACCAAGATCGGATAGCAGAACCTGAATTCGTTCACGCTCGGTGAAAATGGGACTCAATGGATCAAAATGGTTGGCAAATCTTTTGTATTTCTTCCCAGAAACATTAGTCAAGAGATATAAAGGAAATCCTAGGGTCAACCTAAAAACCAAAGTGAAGACTCGACCAGGTGGGTTGTTAAGAAGTTTGGAATAGATCATGACTTTGGACTTACGTTTAGGAATGTAAACTTCATCGTTATCTAGCGAGTTTGTGTTGGCATGATGACTTCGATGGCTGTACTTCCAAGAGAAATAAGGGGTAAAGAGAGCGGAATGGAGGATGAACCCAACGGTGTCATCAACCCACTGGTATTCACTGAAGGCATGGTGACCACACTCATGACCAATCACCCATAAGCCGGTCAGGATGCTAGCCTGGCAAAACCAGTAAACGGGCCATGCTAAGTAGGCGAAAGGAGCAGGGAGAAGGGGGATGTAAGTGTTTGCAAGGAAGTAAAAGGCGTAGGTAATAATAAGATCGTGAACAACATAGTAGGATGAACGGATGACAGATCGCTCGAAGCAATGGGATGGGATTGCTTTCTTTAGATCACTCAACGTGAATGGTGGATCAATGGGTACGCGTTTCAGGACATCCTTTGTCTCGGCTCCCATGTTTCTTAAAACGTTGAGTTGAGTGATACAAGAATGTATGTTTGTGATAGAGTACATATGACAGTTATTTATAGTTATGAGCAGTCAAACTCGTCGGCTCAGTTAAAATTTCTATCGCCGTACACTTGGAAAACCATCTTTGTGGGTGGGAAATTTCTCTCTGCTCACTTTAGCTTATTTAAATAATTCATCAACTCATAATATTTAATTAATACTCATCAACTCAATTTCACCACTCTTACATCTTTATCATATTATTTTCTAGGTAGTTGAGCATGTGAAACGTGACTGTTAACAAAACACTTTTTGGCCTTAATATATGATATTTCTGACTCGTGCAACTACTTATTTTCTGTCTTTATCTGCAAATCACTTGGAAGACTGCCGTCGTGGTGCTCATCTTGAAGAAATTGAGTCAAATTTGATACGCATATGTGAGGATGTTTTTTATTATTATTAATATTTCTATATCTTCAAATCGAGAAACATCAACTATCCTCTGTTTGTTATACAAATTGTATTTATATTAATAAGATTGTGATTAATGTCACATATGTTATTATAATAAGAACGTCTCATGTTATCATAATAAGTCCGATCGCCCTTAATTTCCATCTCAAATTCATTACTAAATATTAGACAATTAAATTAATCCTTTTTGCAACTACATTGAATTATTTATTTTATTCAACTCTATTATTTAGACAACTAAACTAATAATTTGTTTCAATTTGATCATACATATTTATTTATTTCCAAATCTTATATATTCTACGTTAAATTGTTCATTCTTTTCTTAAATAAAAAATTCACGTACTTAATAAAAAAAGAATCCATATATAAAACTTTCAATCTTATGTTACGTACTGGAATTTTACTATTTGCTATCATTAAATCATGTGGTATTTTTTGTCATACCACTCGAGCCGAAGGTATTTAATAATTTATTTCGTTTCATTCTTATTTTGATAGACTAATAAATCAGTTTAAAAAACTATTCAAAATATAATTACTTTTTTGTCTCAATTCTATAAATATATAACATTGAAAGACAAGTGATGATCTATTATTACATTTTGATCGTAGCTATTTAAACAGATATTTTAATTCAAATTGTGTATTCCACGAGTTTCGAACCAAATTATAATAAAAGAATAAATATTTCCACCACGTATCAACTTCTAGTTAAGTGAACTATGGTTTGTCGCCTCCTGTGCTAATAAATGATAAACAATTATATTTACAATGATAAACTATTATTTATTTTGAGTTTGCATTCTTAAAATAAATAATGGACATTAATTTTGTTTTGTCATTAGAAAATAGATACGTTTCTTCTATGTTAATTTATCATAAAAAATATTATAAAAATTAATAATAACTAATTAGATTTTTAAAATTTAGACTTGTACCACTAACAAATTAAATAAAATATGATAATAGTTATGTATAACATAATTTATATTGTGTTTCTTCGTATGATCAATGTAATTTTCATAATCTGCTAATAGTTTTGTTAAACTTTTAAAAATAATATTTATAAATGTAAGGTAAAGTTATAATAAAGAAAACTGTAGAGATTGAAACTTAGGGTCGAGAAATCAAATCAAAATTATTAAGATCAAGTCGCGCGAGAACCTGAACATGCCGTGCGAGAACTTGCTTCTCGCGCGAGATCTTTGAAGTCGCGTGAGAACTTTATAGATTAGTATAAATAGTTAGTTCTTAATGTAATTTGCAAGCTTTTGTCATTTTCTGATTTCACACTTACTGTAATTGACTCAAATCAGAGAGCAATACATGGAATATTATTTACATTTGTATTCAAGTTCATTAGATTCTTATTCAATCTTCTTACCGTGATCGATTACATTCCGCATTCTTCTCACGATATCGATTTGTTGTTATTGTTGATCCTTACAATTGGTATCAGAGCTTGGTATGCTCTAGATCGATTGTTTGTAGATTGAAGTGTGTATTTTGAAGTGTTCTTGAGCTCCTAATTGAAATTCGTTGAAGATCTACTTGATTTCTACTGATTTTGACCACATTTGAAGATGTTGAATGTTGTTATGTTGTTGATTGAAGATTTGAAGATGTTTATGTCATTAAACAAACTTAATTGAATCAAATAGAGACACTTAGGATCTTAATTGAACCTAAAATCAATACTGAACACTTAAATAATTAAATTTTGAACAAACTGGTGAAAGATTGAGGTTGAAACTCTTTAGAATTAAGAAAATGATTAAGGAGAAAAGTTTTTGATCGCAGGCGAAAAGTGATACTCGCGCGAGAAGCTTGGTTTTTGCAAAATTCAGTTGAAAAGTTTGTTATAGAAGATTCCTTTCGCATGAGAAGTTTCAAGTTTTCACAAACATCAGTTTGAAAAGTAACCATGCGAAAAGTTTGTTGTTTGTTCGCGCGAGAACTATGTTATTCGCACAAGAACTTCAAGTTTAAAGAATTTTTGAGAACTTTGATTTCTAAGTCTGAAAATGGCAAATCTGAAGCACATCACTGCCACCATTAACCTTGACAATGAGATTGGAAACAGCACAAAACCTCTCATATTTCTTAGCGAAGAATACTACCCTGACTAGGTTTATAGATTTGAAAATCATGTTATTTACACCGAACCCCGGATGATGCGGTCAATCAAACAAGGACCATATATTCTCGTGTATAACAATGATAAGGCGTATGTTACGATCACGATGGCTCTTATGACTGAAATTTCTCAAAAGTTCAAGGATTACAGAAAAGCCAAAGATTTGTGGGATGCGATGGAGGAGCAGATTATGTGGAATAAGGATATGAGAGAGAGTCGTAAAGACATGGTAAACCAAGAGTTTAATATGTTCAATCATGTACTTAGAAAAACTCTAAAGGCTCAGATGTCAAGGTTTGTCAAGCTAATAACCAAGATGAAAAGTGCAGGAATTACCTTGGAAAATATCTCAGTAAACAAGAAGCTGCTGTATTCCTTACCATACTTGGAATATAACTGCACGACCATTAAAAGAACGAAGGATCTGTTCACTCCTTCACTCAGTGATCTCATTTCAACCATCAAGTCTTATGAAATAGATGACAAGCATAGAGATGCTAACTACATCAACACAACAGGAGCTGAAGCATCTGCATTATATGCTAAAATGGCTAGTAATCCAATTTATTATGCAGCTATTCCCAGTTGTGTCAACAACAAGCAGACAATTCTCAAAATATCAAGGAACCATCCATGCCTTAGTTTCAAGCTTCTCTTTAAACTCATTACAATCAAGTGCAAGCTCAATCACATAGTCAATCCTCTCAGCCCACACAACAAGCTTTTGTTGTAAACTCCAACCCTACCAAGTAAACTATTCAAATAGTTTAAGAGCTTCTAGCTCTTTTCACCACTTTCATAAACAACTATGAATCATTTACAGGTGGAAGATTAAGTGCACCTAACATCTTAGTTGATGACTTACAAAAAATTAGTCCTGATGATGTTGAGGAAAATGATATCAAGTATCAGATGGCAATGGTGATGTATCGGGTGAAAAATTTTGAAAGTAAGATGTTTTGTTTGAACAACTCTAGCAAGATTGGGTTTGATAAATTAACTTTGAGATGTTATTAATGTGACAAATCAGGTCACTTTGCTAGATAACACCCTGAAGGAAGATCAAACCAGGCTGGTAGTGAAAAAAAGATGGTAAAGCTAAGGGTGATAAAGCTAAGTGACCTGGTTTGTCACTTTGTTGTTAGAGACTAAGGGTGATCAAGCTAGCTCATCTAACAACAAAGCTCTAGTGTCCTAAACTAATGATGAATATGATTGGTCAGACCAGATGGAGATTTTAGATATCAAACTATCTATTGATTTGTTGGCTGAAATTCAAGCTGCTGATGAAATCTTGAGAAGAATATATTCGATGAGTTTGTGTCTGATGATTTGTTGAAGGAAGTGTTTGCTGAAGAAGTCTGTGAGAATGTTGAAAGGGTGGTTGATGTAAAAGTTGTTAAGATTACTCCAGTTCAATCAAAGATGTGGACAAATAAAGGAAAAAGTGAAGAAAAAGCTGTTGAGTTTACTCTGGCTAAAGAAGAAATGTTTAAGAATGTTGTTGAGGAAATCCAGCAACTACTTATGATGATAACAATGTCAATGTCAAGAACAAACTAAAGAGGTACATACTAATATTTATTCAAATGATTGTTTAGAAAAGGTACAAAGATACAGAGTTCACAACGAACGCTTGATCCTAGAAGTTAAAAAACTTCAATATCTAGCCCGTAAATATAAAAATGATGAGAAATTTTTTAATGAAAAGATAGATGGATTGAACAAATCGATTTATCAATCTAAACTGAATCTGCATGATAAAGATTACAACATAAAAGATTTACAAAAACGTAATAATGAGCTTTCTTTAGAAATCAATAATCTTAATAATGAACTCTTATCTACAAAATTAACTGTTGAAAAAGTTAAGTTATCCTCAAATATGGTTGAAGGTATAATCAAGTCTCAAATGACTCAGAAAACTAATGGTGGAAAAGTGATATTGGATATTCTAACATTGCACCACTTATTAATCACGATTATACTTGCTTACCTTCATCTATTACCACATCGGATGAAGACCCTTATGGATTAGGTTTTTAACCAAGTCAGACTTAATAACTCCAGTCAATGTTTCACTGACGGTTGACCTTGTCATACAAACTAAAATTAAAATTAGTCACGACAATTCTTTTAAAGAATGTGTGAAGAAAGAAGGGTTGGTTGAAGATTGGAAAAGTGATTACTAAATAGATTATAAGGAAAATAAAAGTTGTAATAAAAAATCTTCATGTAAATCATCATCAATCATTAATGAGATTTCAGATGTTTTTGTTTCTATAAATGATTGTCCAAAATTGTCTAACAAACTGTGAAAATTAAAATTGAAAATATATTTTAAAGAAAATGAAAAGAAACATGGCACAACATTAGCTTCTGACTTGAAAATTGATTTTAAGAATAGATTTGTTTCAAAAGGCAACTTTGATAAGGAAGATTATATCTTTAAAGAAACAAATGCAAGTTTCTTTAAAGATAAGTCTCCTATTATTGCTAACTCTATGAAACAAGATCTTTGTAGAACAGGTATCAAGGACACTGGTCATATTCCAGTACCTTCAAATCAAAAGGTTAAAATTACAGTTCATGCCTCATCGGCCTTAGAAATGAATCAATTTGTTAGGAAATTACCTCGAATCTCTCTGGATCATGTAGAACAACTCCTTATGAAAGACAGAAATAAGAGACTGTTAAGGATTCTCTAGGCCAAAAAAATACTAAAGTTAGATTCTATGATAATTATGGACGTTATCATCAACAGTTTATGAGAACGACGCGAGAGAAAAAAGTGTATTATAATATGTGTTGTTATGTTTGTGGTAAGCCCAATCATAAGGCTAGAAATTACCATCATCAGTATCAATTGACAAGCAAACAAAGATTTCACAATTCAATTGAAAATAATAGAAAACAATTCTTTTTAAATGCCGAATTTAAAAGAAATGTCCAAATAAAAACATATTTGCGTAAAGAAAATACAAACAAGAAATCATTACACATTGATGACAGCAATTCTCCGTCAATTCAAACCACTTTAAAGAAATGGTTACAAATCTGATCAAACCAATTCAAAGGTGGAAAATTAAAACTAAATAATTTGAGCCTGATATTGTTAAAGAATATGCCTTCCATGATAAAAAGAGATATGATATTGAAGTTTGTATCATATTTAGATAAAAGCAATATACTCAAGTCAACCATGGCTTGGGTTCCTAAACATGAATAAATTCATTCATATGTGTAGGAACAACCAAGGGCTAACATCAACAGTGTTTAGCATATTAACAGTGGTTGTTCAAGGCGCATAACGGGTAATATATCTCTGTTAAACAACATAACACCTTATAACGAAGGATATGTTATTTTTACTTGAGATAGAGGTGGTAAGATTACAAAGAAAGGTACAACGAATAATAGAGTATTAAGCTTTGAAGATGTCAATTTTGTTGAATAACTTAAACATAATCTGTTAAGTGTTTCTCAAATTTTTGACAAAAAGTATTCAACACATTTCACTATTAAAGATGTCTTATTTTAAAACTTGGATTTGTAATTATTGATGAGTGGATTTTGTTAAGAACACCGAGAGACAAAGACACATATTTTCTTGATATGAATGGTTCACATTCATTTTGTAACTGTGTATTGTTTGTTGTCTAAAGCCTAGGAAAGTGATTCAATGTTATGCCATCATCGTCTTGGTCATATAAATATAAAAGACAAAAACAAGTTGGTTAGAGTAAATCAAGTTGTGGGCTTACCATTGAAAGAATTTCAACTCATTAAACATTGTTTGTCATGTTCAAAAGGAAAACAACATAAACTTCTTCATAAACCAGTTGCTCATACCAAAATTGATTCTATTCTTTAACTGTTACACATGGATTTATTTGGTCCAGTAAGTGTTTTGAGTTTAGGACGTCGTGCATATTGTTTGGTTATTATTGATGATTTTCCAGATTTACTTGGGTTTTCTTTTTAGCAACAAAGGATGAGACTCCTCATCTGCTGATCAAATTCATGACCCTAGTGGAGAATCAGACCGACAAAACCATCAAATGTATTTGAAGTGATAATGGAACAGAGTTTTGCAATCATACGCTGAATGAATTTTATGACTCTAAGGGAATTGCTAGATAATTTAGTTCTTCCAAAACTCCACAATAAAATGGAGTTGCATATAAAAGTCAGCAGCGGATGAAGAAAAGCTCCAAGTGTCTATAGAGGATGACTAATGCATACAAAAGTAGATGACTAATGTCCACAGCTGATGAACTGTCCACAGTGGATGTTCATCCATGACGGATGAACCCTCCATAATGGACAACTATCAACTCAATCATATCAAGTGTTCACAGCGGACAACATCCAAGACACGATGAATAGCTTATTCAATATTCATAGGGGACAATTGATCATGCACAGCGGAGAGTCTTTCATCCACAAAAGACGACTTATAGACTTAGGATTTTATGTAATTTTCTTTTACATAATGGTAGTTTTGTAAATATACATAACGGTTTGTATAGTCTATAATTAGCAGTATAACCTAATTCTTTGTAAGCTTTTCAACAATCAATACAATCAAGCATTTAGTATTATCAATCAAGCATTCAAACACACACATACAACATACACATGCTGTCATTAATCATGGGTTTCCACACCATGATTATTGAGTATTGAATATACAACAAATTGTTGTTATATTGTGAGAGATTAAAAGGATCCTTGGGGGAAATTCACTTGATCTTGTTCTTGATCTTAAAGTTCACATCGGTGAGTTTTCATCAGGTAGTATCAAAGCCTTGGATCAAATCAAGCACTGGTTTTTGATCCTATCATTCAACACAATGAAATCCATGGTTCGTTAGCTTCATAACATACATTTTTAGCTGAAAAACATCACAAAAGTCTATTCTACTTCAAACATTAAACAAATGCATAAAACATGATTCATAAATCTCTAAAATCCCAAAAGAGGTAAGGGAGAATCTCTGTACACAAGCATGCATTGACAAAGTCACTAGATACAGAGAGCATGCAGCTTAACTTTCAAAGAAAGTGACTGAAACAAACATTATAAATGATAGTCTGAAGTTAGAGAGAAAACAATATATGATTAAAATACTGTCATTTTAAAATGATTTAAACAAACTTCTGTCTGAAAAATTTACACTTGCAACTCAAGTAGAGCAACTCTCTGAATCATTGACTCAATCAAAAACATTACAGGCTGAAACTGAAGTGAAACCTCAGAAATTTCAGGTGAGCAATAAGAAGTTTGAATAACTTCTTACTCAATAAAGGGCTTTTAAAGACCCTTTAGGATTGGGTTACAATAAGTTTAGTCCACTTTATAATGACAATTATATCCCACTTCGTGAATCCATGACAAACAAACAAGGGAAATCACTTAATCCCCATGCCAGGACTGATGACTCCAAACCTCATCGTCATTATCATCCAAATCATCATTAATGTCCAAAATAGCTTTGATAAATTTGTTAAGAGTTAAACACCAACTCAAATTAAATCAACAGACTTTTATCAAGGATAAAACAATGAGTATGATGAACAAACATCAGATAAAGATGATTACGATTTATTGTATGATGAGTCAGATCAACCAATTACCGAAACTAAAAAGGTTTCAAGTGTGGTTGATACCTCAACAAAATAGATAAAGTAGACATAAGTTTTTTATATCTGCTTGGGTGGAAGAAAGGCTGAATCTTCCATTGTATTCACTAAATAAACAAACAAAGGGAAAGGAAAAATCCATGTTCAAACAAAACAACCAATTGTAACTTTTAACATATCTTTGAAATCGATTTTGAAATCAAAAGTTTCTAACAAACAGAGTACTACAAATTTGCGCTACTAAGAAGTGCAAATATGGAAAGTACTGTAACATGAATAATCACAGTACAGAATCATGTCACTTTCACAATTATTATTCAATCTGTGAAAGAAGCAATCATAGTACTGCAAAATGCTTTTTCAACAAGAAAAATAAAAAAGCAAAACAAACAAACTCAAGTTAAGAAATCAACTGAGAAACAAACAGTTGTTCCTAACTAAAACAAGGAGTACCAAAATTGATTCTAGTCTTTAACTGATACACATGGATTTATTTGGTCTAGTAAGTGTTTAGAGTTTAGGACGTCATGTATATTGTTTGGTTACTTGGGTTTTCTTTTTAGCAACAAAGGACGAGACTCCTCGTCTGCTAATCAAATTCTTGACCTTAGTGGAGAATCAAACTGACAAAACGATCAAATGTATTCGAAGTGACAATGAAACAGAGTTTTGCAATCATACTCTGAATTAATTTTATGACTCTAAGGGGATAGCTAGATAATTTGGTTCTTCCAAAACTCCACAACAAAATGGAGTTGCATACAAAAGTTAGTAGCGGATGAAGAAAAGCTCCTAGTGTCTATGGAGGATGACTAATGCATACAAAAGCAGATGTCTAATGTCCACAGCTGATGAACGGTCCACAACAGATGTTCATCCATGATGGATGAACCCTCCACAATGGACAACTATCAAGTCAATCATATCAGGTGTTCATAGCGGACAACATCCAAGACACAACGGATAGCTTATACAATATTCATAGGGGACAATTGATCATGCACAGCGGAGAGTCTTGCATCCACAACAGACGACTTATAGACTTAGGATTTTATGTAATTTTCTTTTACATAATGGTAGTTTTGTAACTATACATAGCTTTTTGTATAGTCTATAAATAGCAGTATAACCTAATTCTTTGTAAGCTTTTGAACAATCAATACATTCAAGCATTTAATATTATCATTCAAGCATTCAAACACACACATACAATCATACACATGCTATCATTAATCATGGGTTTCCACACCATGATTATTGAGTATTGAATATATAACAAATTGTTGTTATATTGTGAGAGATTAAAAGGA
This sequence comes from Flaveria linearis, assembly GCA_024085815.1. NCBI lineage: Eukaryota > Viridiplantae > Streptophyta > Magnoliopsida > Asterales > Asteraceae > Flaveria > Flaveria linearis. Next base: position 72,037,034 of record CM044001.1, read on the forward strand.
TCCTTGGGGGAAATTCACTTGATCTTGTTCTTGTTCTTAATTCAAGTCAATGAGTTTTCATCAGGTAGTATCAGAGCCTTGGCTCAAATCAAAAACTGGTTTTTGATTCTCTCATTCAACACAATGAAATCCATGGTTTGTTAGCTTCATAACATACATTTTTAGCTGAAAATCATCACAAAAGTCACTTCTACTTCAAACATTAAACAGATGCATAAAAGATGATTCATAAAATCTCTAAAATCCGAAAAGTGGTAAGGGAGAATCTCTATACACAAGCATGCATTGATGAAGTCACTAGATACTGAGAGCATGTAGATCAGCTTTCAAAGAAAGTGACAGAAACAAACATTATAAATGATAGTCTGAAGTCAAAGCAAAAACAATATGTGATTAAAATACTGTCATTTTAAAATGATTTAGACAAACTTTTGTCTGAAAAATTTACACTTGCAGCTCAAGTAGAGCAACTCTTTGAATCATTGACTCGGTTAAAAACATTACATGCTGAAACTAAAGTGAAACTTTAGAAATTTCAGGTGAGCAATAAGAAGTTTGAATAACTTCTTACTCAATAAAGGTCTTTCAAAGACCCTTTAGGATTGGGATACAATAAGTTTAGTCCACTTTATAATGACAATTATCTCCCACAACCTGAATCCATGACAAACAAACAAGGGAAATCACTTAATCCCCATGCCAGGACTGATGACTCCAAACCATCATCATCATTATCATTCAAATCATCATTAATGTCCAAAACAGCTTTGATCAATTTGTTAAGAGTTAAGCACCAACTCAAATAAAATCAACAGACTTTTATCAACGAGAAAACAATGAGTATGATGAACAAACATCAGATGAAGTGTGGTTGATACCTCAACAAAATAGACAAAGTAGATACAAGTTTTTATATGTGCTTAGGTGGAAGAAAGGCTGAATCTTCCATTGCACTCACTAAATAAACAAACAAAGGGAAAGGAAAAATCCATGTTCAGACAAAACAATCAATTATAACTTTTGACATATCTTTAAAATCAAATTTAAAATCAAAAGTTTCTAACAAACAAAGTACTACAAATTTGCGCTACTAAGAAGTGCAAATATGGAAAGTACTGTAACTTGAACAATCACAATACAGAATCATGTCACTTTCATAAATTATTCAATATGTGAAAGAAACAATCATAGTACTGCAAACTGTTTTTTCAACAAGAAAATAAAAAAGCAAAACAAACAAACTCAAGCTAAGAAATCAACTGAGAAACAAATAGTTGTTCCTAACTAGAACAAAGGAGTACCAAGACAAAATTCTCACACAAAAGTTGCTTTAAATAATAACAAAAATGATTAATTTAGAACAAACGTGAGAAAACTGTTAAAACAGATCAACATCTGACATTAGCTCTCAAAGGAGAAGAGCTCAAAGCACTTCTCCAGATAAAGCTAAACACACACAAAGGAAGTCTAGTGTATCGAGGATTCCTAAACCATCAGACCATGCCACATTAGAAGAAATATATGTTATAGGAAAAGGAGGAAAACCCAAGACCATCTTGGCTTAGGTTGCACCTCTAGCTGATTTCTTTAATTGTGTAGGGACATCAAAGAAGCCCTGACAACATATGGTATGTTGACAGTGGATGCTCCTGACACATGATTGACAATTGTTCCCTCCTTCGAGATTTTAAGAGCAAACATGGATGAAATGTAGCCTTTAAAGGTGATAAAACAAGTGGAAAGATTATAGGATAATGATCAGTATCTAATGGGTTGATCAGCTTTGAAATTGTCAACTACTACTCCAATATCAATTTAATCTTCTTAGTGTATCCCAAATCTATGATAAAGGATATGCCACCTTGTTTGACTCCAACAATTGCTACATCCTTAAGACGAGTTTTCAAATACATGAAGACTGTATCATTTTGAAAACATCTCATTAGAACAACACATACATAGTTAATATGAACACTTTTTAGCATCAACCCCTAAAACGTGTTTATTATCAAAAGCAACAGAAGATGTTTCCCAATTATGGCATAGACGATTGGGTCACTCAAATTTTAACAGAATGAATCAACTTGTAAAAGGTGACTTAGTAACAGGTTTACCATAAAAAGATTCTTCTGTACAGACCACTACACTACATGTCTGAAATGCAAACAACATCGAGTGTTCCATAAGTCAAAATTGGTAAACTATAACAACACACCACTCAAATTGCTTTACATAGACCTCTTTGGCCTAACAAATACTGTCTTGTAATAATAGATGATAACTCCATATTCATATAGGTTTTCTTTCTACTACATAAGCCAGAAACATTAGAAATCTTCAAATCATTTATCACTAAGATTGAGAATAAATTGGATCTTAAAATTAAATCTTTAAGATGTGATAATGGTATAGAATTTAAGAATGACTTCATTTTCTCTTTTTGTACAGAGAAAAGAATCAGTCATTAGTTTAGTATAGCAAGAACTCCTCAGCTAAATAGAGTAGCTGAGTTGAGAAACAAAACATTGATAGAAGAAGCTAGATCTATGCTAACTGACTCTCTATTACCCACATCCTTTTAGGCTAAAGCAATCAACACATCTTGTTACATTCAAAGCGGAATATTAATAATCAAAGAACATAACAAAACTCTATATTAGTTAATGTTTAAAAGAAAACCATTCATTAGTTTTCTTAAATCATTTGGATGTTTTGCTTTAATAGTAAACACCAGGGAACATTAATCTAAGTTTGCTCCAAAAGCAGACGATGGGTTCTTTGTTGGATACTCTAGAAGCTCAAAAGCTTATAGTGTATACAATCCAAGACTAAATATTATGGAAGAAACAACAGATGTTGTTTCTATTGAACATTCTTTCATAAAGAAAGTCATTGGATCAGACTGGTTGTTTGATATTAACTCACTAACAAAATCATTTGACTCATCTTACTTTGATGTTTCAGGTACAAAGGAAGACATTGAATATCTAATTGTTCCTCCTCCAACTATTGATGTTCCTTTAACTGTGGATCCTCTAAGGAGAACAAACATCACTCCTTCCAGTACCACAGTACACTTCCTCCAGATCAAACAAACACATCCAAAGGAACATCAATAACCACTCCACCATCATCAATACAAGTGACCAATCAACCTAAACGTTCAGTTGATCCTTACCAAACAAACAAACAAGGTCACAGTATCCAAACACTATTGAAAAAGATGATGACTACCATTTATTACCAAACACATCGTGATGATGAAATCTTAGATTTCTTTCATGATTCACTATAAACATTTCATGAATCTTCATAACTAGATAATCCCATAATTTTAAATACCCTCGCACATCCATCAACACTAGATCAAACAATCACCAATCTTGATTCAACTATCCCTATTGATCAGACTGAAACTAACAGAGCTTATAAGTATCATCCTTTAGACAATATCATTGGTGGTCTCAATGTCAGATTGACATGAAGTCAAACTGATACAACAAACATTTGCCTATTTTTTTGTTTTCTATTACTAACTGTACCAAAAAACATCACAGAAGTACTCAAACATAACAGTTGGATAGAAGCAATGCAATAAGAACTATAGTACTCCAGGAACCAAGAGGTACGAAAGTTAGTTGACTTACCAGAAGGTCAATAGGCCATTGGGACAAGATGGCTATTCAAAAATAAAGCAGATGACAGAGGCATTATCATTAGAAACGAAGCAACCCTTATTGCCCAAGGATACACTCAAGAGGAAGGCATTGATTACATGATGTCTTTGCTCCTGTAGCCAGGTTAGAGGCCATCCAATTGTTCCTTGCATATGCCTCATCCAAGAACTTCATTGTCTTTCAAATGGATGTCAAATGTGCATTCCTCTATGGAAATATAGATGAAGAGGTATATGTTGCTCAACCACTAGGGTTTGAAGACCTAGACTTTCTTCATAAAGTATACAAGTTAGATAAAGCTTTATATGATCTTCATCAAGCACCTATGAAGTGGTATGAAACTTTATCTAAGTTTCTACCATAGAATGGGTACACAAGAGAAAATATAGATCAGACATTGTTCCTAAAGAGAAAAGGACAAGACTTGCTTGTTGTACAAGTCTACATGGATGATATTATTTTGGATCCACCAAATACAACTTTGTAGAGAGTTTGAGGCTCTCATGTAATCAAAATTCCAAATGAGTTCAATAGGAGAACTCATATTTTTCCTTGGTCTACAAGTTCAATAATCTGCTAAAGAAATTTTTGTCAACCAAAGCAAATATGTGAATCTGATCTTAAAGAAATACAACATGACTAATTGCACATCAAGAAAAGCACCATTTGTAACTAGATTGAAGTTTAACCCAGATCCAGATGGTATATCAGTTGATAAGAAACTCTCCAGATCTATGACAGGCTCCCTGATGTACCTAACTGCAAGCAGACCAGACATCATGTATGCAGTTTGCATGTGTGCCAGATACCAAGCAGATCCAAAGGAATCATACATCAACGCGGTAAAAAGAATATTTAGATACTTAAAAGGCAAACCAACCCTTGTTCTATGGTATCCTAGGGATGGATATTTCTCTTATTTCCATACACCGACAGTGATTATGGTGGATGCAACCATAACAGAATGTCCACAATAGGAGGATGCCAGTTTCTTGGATCAAGATTAATCTCCTGGCAGTGCAAGAAACAAACAAATATGTCAGTGTCAACAGCTAAAGTTGAATACATGGCTACTTCTCCATGTTATTCTCAAGTGCTTTGGACTCAAAACCAAATACTTGATTATGGCTTTAATTTTTTTAAAACACCCATACACATAGACAATTCTGCTACCATGTTTATCACAAACAATCCTATTCAACATTCAAAAACCAAACATATAGATATCAGATATCATTTTCTGAGAGATTGCTCAGAAAAGGGTCTGATAAAGTGAATCAAAGTCCATATACACAATCAATTGGCTGACTTGTTTACAAAAGCTTTTTATTCAACAAGATTTGAATTTCTGGTTTAGTCACTTGGCATGATCAATTATGAACCAACCAATTAATGTTTTCAAACATTAATTACCAACAAGCTAGATTTTGCCAAAGTCCAAGTTTTTTCATCAAATATGAAACTTTTAAAATCAAGATAACCAAACATTCAAGTTTTTCAATTCACAACCATAAGTGAATCACACATGAACATTCATGAGAAATGATAGTGCACTAGCTTACTTCTTCACTTGATTCATTTCCATTAATATAGACTGACAATATTTTTGTTTGATATGTGGATAGACTCAGCATAGGACACTTAACATCACATACAACAGTGAAAAATTAACTTATCATGATTGTGTGGTAAGCAACATCCATCTTGATTTATGGTGAGTATTGGTCTATACAATACAGATTGCTTGTAAAGTAACTACCATACACCAATGAATCAGTTTAAAAACAGCTTAATCAGTCATGTGTCTCCTTTGTTATTATTATCATAAACCTGGAGTACATTCAGGCATTCTTTATTATGCTAAGCACAGAACTGAATGACCTACATCATGGTCTAAAAAGATTACCAAAGAGGAACACATCCTTCTTGGATGAACAATCAATAAATTACTTATGACTACTTTCCTTGTGAATGAATCAAAAGAATCCCAAAGATGATCACCTTTCAAAGTTAAGCGAAAAGGAATCCTAATGTGGATCAAAAAATAAGGATCAAATTGAGCATTTATACTTCTAGGTAGCTAGGTCTTAAGTATTGCAAGTGCTTTCTAGCATATCTTGAGGAGGATTGTTCTTCACATACAATCAAGTGTGGGGTACATACAAATCATATTAATGCACCCAAAACATGATAAATCACTCATTATTTTAATCCCTTCCAGCTTATGTACACCAGCTGAGACATTCCAAACCTTTCACAAGGTACAAAAACTCAAAGCCTATTCTTAGTTGGGCGTACGATCCTGAGAAGAAGATGTACGTGATAAAGAGAAAGGCTAGAGCTATAGATTATTATCAGGATGAGCACGACTTTCATACACTCAGAGCTTTGGATTTATATACTATGGATCGTGTTCTGTTTATCAATTCAAGCAACTATGGAAAGGGGAATTGGATAAAGAATCTGATTTGGAAACAAAGTAAGACCAACTTCAAAACTACCAAATCTAAAGTCATTGAAGATGAGACACGCATTAATCCAAATACCAACAAGCCAATGAAGTGTAACACCCGGATATTTTTAGTAGACAAGAACGAAAGAATAAACGTGAATAAAAGAAGGAAATGTCATTTAACCCAAGAAGAGGGTTAAAGATGTCCAAAAGGACAAAACTTTGGAAAAGTTGGTGAATAAAGCTATAATACCCGTAATAGATAATAATAATAATAATAATAATAATAATAATAATAATAAAAATCATAATAATAATAATAATAATAATAATAATAATAAGTACAGGGGGCATTTGTGCCAATTTAGAAACATAAATTATTAAGTTTGTGCTTAAAATAATTAGAGATTAAACCACAGGGACTAATGTGTAAATATTACAAAAAATCCACTGCTTTCTTCTTCTTCCCGACGACACCACGATTTCAAGACTTTACATCCGATCGATCGCACTAACATGTTTAATAATCAAAGTAATACCGCAATATCGAACTTTTAATCATTATTAAGATTCCCTTGCGTTGAATTGCATCTAAAAACGCCCAAAAACAGTTCATTCGACCACCATCACCTTCGGACCTGCAACTCACTTTTCAAACAACCTCTGATCGATTTCAATCGCATTTGATAAGGGGCTATTGCTCTTGATCATCATCCGAAGCTGTATACAAGTTTAATTTGGGTACAATCATCGTTTGAGCTTGATTCGACCATCACCGTGACCGCGAGCTGTTCTTCATTGGGTTTAACTTCAAACGAACACCATACAGGTAATTCGAAACACCTACATACTCGATTCTTGATTAGGAATGAAAGCCCTATCATTAATTTGGCTAATTACATCGTTTTGATGATCAATTGAAGTGAAATCGTTTCTAGGGTTCATACGTTTTAGAATTTAGGGATTTTGGGATTCAGGATTGACTAGCAGGAAATTGAACATACATACATGCTCGATTTTAGCCTAGGAACGAAAGCCCTATGAATCTGAACATTAACAACAACGAATCGGACATCAATTTGATTCAAGATCGATTTAGGGTTCAAAGGATTTGGGGGTGTTTGGTTGGGACAGCTTAAATGAATTAAAAGATGAATGCTAATGCGGCTATATGCCTTTGGTTCACTGGTTAGGGGGAGGGATTTTGGGCAGGAGGTCACGGGTTCGAACCCGGCTCCTGCCATATTTTTTTAAAAGCCTATTTAACCATTTAAAATTTTGTAAAAATTACCAAAAATTATAAAAACCAATTCTGTAAACTCTTTTTATTTTTAAGACCATCTACATATTTTCTAGAAATTGTTTATTTAAATGCTTTAATATTTCTATAAAATATGTTTATAGAAAACACTATTAATTAGTTAAAATACTATTATTTAATTAAATAATGGATCATTATTATGTTTCAAAATAATATTGACATATTATGTAAATGAATAAGATATAATTTCTGATAGTTATGATTATATATAATATTAACAAACATTATAAATAGTCCATTTTGTTTAAAAATAAGTTTTAAATAGTGGAGTAGTTCCGTATTTTTACAGCCAACTTACGGAAGCCATAACTTTATCATAACAGATCCAAATCAGTTAAACTTTATGTCCATGACGAAGTTCGTCGAAAGACGAATCTGTTGGTATATAAAACATTGAAAAACTCATTCGTTTAGACCTCCAAATAATCGTTTTCGTAACAGCTAGCAGTTCTGCGCAGCTGTAAAGATCCACGTTTTTCTCATATTTCGGTAATCCAAATCAGAAACTTTTCTAAATGAAAGTTGTTCAGAACTCATTAATCTAGTATACTGGAGATTTTCAGAATTTTTAGACGTAGTTTAGTATTTTTAACGAGTGTGAAAAGACAGAGGCAGAACTGGAATTTGTCAAACTATAATTTGCGTTATGTTATCGTAGGTTCTCACGGCGTTAACCGAGCCTAGACTTTGTTTCTGAATATTGTCATTCGTGTATAAGGTACGGATTCCGACCTTTCCTCTCGTAGCATGAATACCTCTCGTTCTTGATCGGTATTTTGAATTCTTAACTTGACTTGTTGGTGATTAAATCCATAAGATTATTGTTATAAGTGTTTATTGTATAATTGATATTGTTTGCATGTGATAGCCTTTATCTGCTTTGTACTCATTGTCACATGCTTCCTAAATGATTGATTATAGCTAGTGGCCTTGATTAAGGGTTATGAGCACTAGTGTAACTTATTGTGTTATATTGGCTTGATTGATTGTATCATTGACCTCCATACCCGAGCACATCCACCTATGGGGACATAGGGCGTCATTGTGGCACAAATGACGTGCTCTATCTGTGGCAGAGCGATTAGACCACAGCGTCTCTACATTATTATTATGTGCTAAGTTGTGACACATATTGATTATTGTTAAAGGAGGCGTATGGATCGATCCTAGGATATCATTGTTATTGTTTATTGGTGAGATGGTTAGGTGTGTGTGCCCACATTCCTATCTCACATACTGGTGCATTAGAACTGCAGCTAATGTACACATTGTTAATTGTTATTGTTACTGGCTCACATGGGTATTCCTTTTAGATGATCATTATCATTTGATTTTCGACTTGATCATCTCATTGTTATCATGATTGACCATTGTATTGCTATTGTTTATTCCGTTACTGAGCATTCTTTGGCTCAGCCGTATTTTCTTTTGTTGTTTTCTCTTACTGTTATAGCAGGTACTCAAGGGGCTCAGGGGAACGAGTGAAGAGTGTTAACTCAAGAAGTTAGGACGAGAACATTTGGATTAATAAGATTTAATAAGTACTTTGATTTTAAGACTTTATTTAAATTATGTGGACCTATGTAAGGATTTGTGTGTATCTTAGTACTTTAAACTGATCGATATGAACCTCTGATTTACTGTTTGTGTGACACGTCAGCCCTAACCGGGTTGGGGTGTTACAGCTATGGTATCAGAGCTTAGGCTCCTTCCTGTAGAAAACTTAAACTAAATAATTAAGACATGTGAGGATTGGGTAGACATTGGGTTAGGTTCTCTATATATTATATGGCTATTTTCTAATTCACGTTATTCTGATTAATGTGAAATGTTTTCATTTTAGATGCCTCCCAGCCGTAATTCACGAAATTCTAGCGGGTCGAATGGACCTGATCCAAACCTTGTTGGTGCTATGACCCAAGCACTTACTGCTATACTACCGACTTTGATTGATGCGGTACGTAATCCGAATCCAAACCCAAACCCAAATCCTAATCCAAATCCAAACCCAAATCCGGATCCGAATCCAAACCCAAATCCAAACCCGAATCCAAACCCAACTGGTGCAGATGTTTGGCTAGCGCGATTTCAAAAGCAAAAACCACGAGCATTCACTAAGGCGGCTACACCGGCAGTGGCCAAAGACTGGATCGCTCATATTGAGAAAATTTTTACCGTGCTTAGAGTTGATCAGCAGTACAGGGCGGGTTTAGCTGCCTATAAGCTGGAGGAAGATGCTCAAGTATGGTGGGAGAATGTGGTAGCTGAAAGAGGAGGCGAACAGTTCATGGAGACTCTATCTTGGAATGATTTTCGTTCCATATTCTTCGACAAGTATTTTACGAATGTGGATAAAGCAGCATACAGGCGGGAGTATGATAACATCCGTCAACGAAACGATGAGTCACTCACTGATTTTACAGACCGGTTTTATCGACTGTTGGGATTTCTAGGTTCTTCTGCTGGACCACCTGAGGAACGGGCTGAAAAGTATCAATGGGCAGTATGTGATCGAATTCGTAAGGCTATTATTCACTCCACTTTCAACAATGTTGAGGAAGCAGTTAGGGCTGCAAAAAGGGTGGACCTGGAGAGAAAAGAATTTTTGTTAAAATTTGAGGATAATAAGAAGCGCAGTAGAGATGGGACTCGTATTCAGGCTGGCGGTGAGTCATCTCAAGGATCTGACCGAAATGGAAATGATCGTCAGAAAAATCAAGGATCGGGGAAGAACACTAAGCCATGGCATAGTAAGACTCGAAGTCAAGGTCAAATGATACCCTATCAACAACCAATTGCAGCTCAACCGGTGAATCAAAAAGGCAATCCTTCCAGACATCCGATGTGTACTCATTGTGGAAAGCATCATCCCGGAACTTGTCGTCGACTTACAGGAGCTTGTCTTGGTTGTGGAGATATGGGGCATAGGGTTAGTCAATGCCCAAAGGCGAGGAACCGACCAGAGAATGATGCTAAGGGAGCCAATGCGCCACCCACTACTGGAGGCCGAGTATTCGCACTAACTGCAGGGGAAGCTGCTAATGCTCCAGGTACATCTTCCCGTACAAATTCATTCTAATAATCATAATCTACTTCCGTTGATTCTAGTTTTTACCGTCGTTAGTATCTCATTAGTTATCAATATATAGGTACGATTTGTGGTATACTTCGTTATGGTGACTATGATATTTCTGTATTGTTTGATACTGGCTCCACCCACTCGATAGTGTCTCATCTATTCACAAAGCACCTTACGATCATGCCTACCGCTCTAAAGCCTGCATTAGTGATTTCTACTCCTGTTGGAGAATCGATTGTTATTTCACAAGTATACCAAAACTGTCCTATTCAGATCGAATCAATCATTAGAGAGGCTGACCTATTTCCTATGCACATGGGTGATTTCGATATTATCCTTGGCATGGATTGGTTAACACGACACCATGTTACCATAGAATGTCAAACTCGTCGTGTGCTATTTGGTGATCCTATGAATCCTGACTTAGTTTACCAAGGGAGCCTACCTCGGAAGCCTCTCAAAATTATCTCTGCTCTGAAAGCCCAAAAGCTAATATCTCGTGGATGTGAGGGATTCTTAGCTTCTATAAAAGATACATCAGCGGATACTCCTCGTATTGAAGACTTTCCTATTGTTCAGGAATTCCCTGATGTCTTTCCTGAAGAACTTCCAGGGTTACCACCTGAGCGTGAAGTCGAGTTTACTATTGATTTAATCCCCGGGGCGGAACCCATTTCTAAGGCACCTTATCGGATGGCTCCAGTAGAGTTGAAGGAATTGAAAGAACAACTGCAGGAGCTATTACAACTCGGATTCATTAGACCAAGTGTTTCACCATGGGGAGCACCGGTATTATTTGTGAAGAAGAAAGATGGTAGTATGCGTCTATGCATCGACTACCGAGAGCTTAATAAGATTACTATCCGGAACCGCTATCCGTTACCGCGTATTGACGATCTCTTCGATCAACTACAAGGGGCAAAGTTCTTCTCTAAGATCGACCTTAGATCAGGATACCATCAATTGAGGATCCGAGATCAAGATGTTCCTAAGACAGCATTCCGCACCCGTTACGGTCACTATGAGTTCCTAGTTATGCCTTTTGGCTTGACCAATGCTCCAGCTGTCTTTATGGACCTCATGAACAGAGTGTTCCATGAGTATTTGGACCGCTTTGTAATTGTTTTTATCGATGACATCTTGGTATTCTCTAAAAGTAGAGAGGAGCATGAAGACCACCTTCGCACGATTTTGGAGACCTTACGCCAAAAGAAGTTATATGCTAAATTTTCTAAGTGTGACTTTTGGCTTGAACAAGTGGCATTTTTAGGCCATGTTGTATCAGCTAAAGGTATCACTATGGATCCGGCAAAGGTGGAAGCTATTATTAAATGGCCTCGACCGACATCCGTCACTGAAGTTCGTAGTTTTCTTGGTTTAGCGGGCTATTACCGACGTTTTGTGGAAGGTTTCTCTCGTGTAGCATTGCCTCTAACTCAACTTATGAGAAAGGGTGTAAAGTTTACTTGGAACGAGGATAGAGAAAAGAGTTTTGAGGAACTGAAGAAAAGACTAGTATCTGCCCCTATTCTTACGTTACCTTCGGGTTCTGGCGGATACCAAATTTATAGTGATGCATCAAAGAAGGGACTCGGTTGTGTTCTTATGCAGCATGGTAAAGTTATTGCCTATGCTTCCCGACAGCTTAAACCGTACGAAGTAAACTACCCAACACATGACTTAGAGCTTGCAGCTGTAGTGTTTGCATTAAAGATTTGGAGACATTATTTGTATGGAGAGACATGTGACATCTTTACTGATCATAAGAGCCTTAAGTATATTTTCACTCAAAAAGAACTCAATATGAGGCAGAGGAGATGGTTAGAACTACTCAAGGATTACGATGCCAACATCCAGTATCATCCGGGCAAGGCGAGTGTCGTGGCAGATGCTCTCAGTCGAAAGAGTGCAGGTGGAGTAGCATGTCTTCAAATCCAACCACAGATTATCTCAGATCTTGATAAAATGGAAGTTGGGTTACAGCTTGGTGAGTCTAACGGTTATCTAGCCAAGATGAGGATAGAATCTGATCTTATCACACGGATCAAGGAAGCTCAGAATCAAGATGGAGAACTTTGGGCGATATTACAAAATTTGAAGATAGGGAAACAATCTGAGTTTCGAGTTGATGAACAAGGAGTTATCTGGTGTGGAAATAGATTATGTGTGCCAAATGATTCAACCCTTCGTGACTCCTTATTAGCAGAGGCACACAGTTCACCATTCTCTATTCACCCGGGAGCCACTAAGATGTATAGAGATTTAAGGCGGAACTTTTGGTGGAGTGGTATGAAAGAAGATGTAGCTAAATATGTGAGTCATTGTTTAACTTGTCAGCAAGTAAAGATTGAGCATCAAAGAGCTAGTGGACTACTGCAACCATTAGATATTCCTGTGTGGAAATGGGATGATATTTCCATGGACTTTGTTACAGGCCTACCAAAAACATTCAAGAAGAACGACGCCATTTGGGTCGTAGTTGATAGACTCACAAAGTCGGCTCATTTCTTGCCCATCCAACAGGGTTATTCAGTTAGCAAATTATCAGAGGTGTTTCTGCAAGATATTATTCGACTTCATGGCACACCATCATCGATTGTATGTGATAGAGATCCGCGTTTCACGTCACGCTTTTGGAAGGGTTTCCAAAATGCTTGGGGAACCAAGTTAAGATTTAGTACAGCCTTCCATCCGCAGACTGACGGACAATCTGAACGCACTATTCAGACCTTGGAGGATATGCTTAGAGCATGCGCACTCGAATGGACGGGCAATTGGGATGAGTATTTATGCTTAGTTGAGTTCGCGTACAATAATAGTTGGCAGGCTAGTATAAATATGGCCCCGTTTGAACTTCTATATGGTCGAAAATGTAGAGCACCGATATGTTGGAATGAGGTTGGAGAGAAGATAATCGAAGGACCGGAATTGGTTAGAATTACTAATGACAAAGTTGCCATTGCCAGAGAGAAGTTGAAAGAAGCCCAAACTAGACAAAAGAGTTACGCCGATCAACACCGACGAGCGTTGGAATTTAGAGTCGGAGATCATGTGTTTCTCAAAGTGTCACCTTGTCGTGGCATACGTCGATTTGGAATTAAAGGAAAATTAAGTCCACGTTTTATCGGTCCGTTTGAGATTCTTGAAAGGGTTGGAGAAGTCTCGTATCGTTTAGCATTGCCACCGCAACTCTCTCATGTTCATAATGTTTTTCATGTCTCTTTGTTGAGAGGATACAACTATCATCCGTTACACGTTATTAGTTACCCTCTTCACGCGATTCAGGAAGATCTTTCTTATGAAGAAGAACCTGAAGCTATTATTGATCGTCAAGAACGAGTTATGAGACGCAAGTCTATACCGTTCGTTAAAGTTTTATGGAAAAATCATTCGGAACGCGAGGCGACATGGGAGACAGAAGAAATGATTCGTTCACAGTACCCATACTTATTCGAAAACTAAGTGTATGTTTTTTAAGCCTAACTGTTAGTGATTACTCTATTCGTAAGTGATGTGTGTTTAAAGAAGTATTATTTTCACCGTATTGTACTTCCTGAAGGGTTCATGCTACATTATTTGGAATTTCGAGGACGAAATTGTTTTAAGGGGGGTAGAATTATAATACCCGTAATAGATAATAATAATAATAATAATAATAATAATAATAAAAATCATAATAATAATAATAATAATAATAATAATAATAATAATAAGTACAGGGGGCATTTGTGCCAATTTAGAAACATAAATTATTAAGTTTGTGCTTAAAATAATTAGAGATTAAACCACAGGGACTAATGTGTAAATATTACAAAAAATCCACTGCTTTCTTCTTCTTCCCGTCGACACCACGATTTCAAGACTTTACATCCGATCGATCGCACTAACATGTTTAATAATCAAAGTAATACCGCAATATCGAACTTTTAATCATTATTAAGATTCCCTTGCGTTGAATTGCATCTAAAAACGCCCAAAAACAGTTCATTCGACCACCATCACCTTCGGACCTGCAACTCACTTTTCAAACAACCTCCGATCGATTTCAATCGCGTTTGATAAGGGGCTATTGCTCTTGATCATCATCCGAAGCTGTATACAAGTTTAATTTGGGTACAATCATCGTTTGAGCTTGATTCGACCATCACCGTGACCGCGAGCTGTTCTTCATTGGGTTTAACTTCAAACGAACACCATACAGGTAATTCGAAACACCTACATACTCGATTCTTGATTAGGAATGAAAGCCCTATCATTAATTTGGCTAATTACATCGTTTTGATGATCAATTGAAGTGAAATCGTTTCTAGGGTTCATACGTTTTAGAATTTAGGGATTTTGGGATTCAGGATTGACTAGCAGGAAATTGAACATACATACATGCTCGATTTTAGCCTAGGAACGAAAGCCCTATGAATCTGAACATTAACAACAACGAATCGGACATCAATTTGATTCAAGATCGATTTAGGGTTCAAAGGATTTGGGGGTGTTTGGTTGGGACAGCTTAAATGAATTAAAAGATGAATGCTAATGCGGCTATATGCCTTTGGTTCACTGGTTAGGGGGAGGGATTTTGGGCAGGAGGTCACGGGTTCGAACCCGGCTCCTGCCATATTTTTTTTAAAAGCCTATTTAACCATTTAAAATTTTGTAAAAATTACCAAAAATTATAAAAACCAATTCTGTAAACTCTTTTTATTTTTAAGACCATCTACATATTTTCTAGAAATTGTTTATTTAAATGCTTTAATATTTCTATAAAATATGTTTATAGAAAACACTATTAATTAGTTAAAATACTATTATTTAATTAAATAATGGATCATTATTATGTTTCAAAATAATATTGACATATTATGTAAATGAATAAGATATAATTTCTGATAGTTATGATTATATATAATATTAACAAACATTATAAATAGTCCATTTTGTTTAAAAATAAGTTTTAAATAGTGGAGTAGTTCCGTATTTTTACAGCCAACTTACGGAAGCCATAACTTTATCATAACAGATCCAAATCAGTTAAACTTTATGTCCATGACGAAGTTCGTCGAAAGACGAATCTGTTGGTATATAAAACATTGAAAAACTCATTCGTTTAGACCTCCAAATAATCGTTTTCGTAACAGCTAGCAGTTCTGCGCAGCTGTAAAGATCCACGTTTTTCTCATATTTCGGTAATCCAAATCAGAAACTTTTCTAAATGAAAGTTGTTCAGAACTCATTAATCTAGTATACTGGAGATTTTCAGAATTTTTAGACGTAGTTTAGTATTTTTAACGAGTGTGAAAAGACAGAGGCAGAACTGGAATTTGTCAAACTATAATTTGCGTTATGTTATCGTAGGTTCTCACGGCGTTAACCGAGCCTAGACTTTGTTTCTGAATATTGTCATTCGTGTATAAGGTACGGATTCCGACCTTTCCTCTCGTAGCATGAATACCTCTCGTTCTTGATCGGTATTTTGAATTCTTAACTTGACTTGTTGGTGATTAAATCCATAAGATTATTGTTATAAGTGTTTATTGTATAATTGATATTGTTTGCATGTGATAGCCTTTATCTGCTTTGTACTCATTGTCACATGCTTCCTAAATGATTGATTATAGCTAGTGGCCTTGATTAAGGGTTATGAGCACTAGTGTAACTTATTGTGTTATATTGGCTTGATTGATTGTATCATTGACCTCCATACCCGAGCACATCCACCTATGGGGACATAGGGCGTCATTGTGGCACAAATGACGTGCTCTATCTGTGGCAGAGCGATTAGACCACAGCGTCTCTACATTATTATTATGTGCTAAGTTGTGACACATATTGATTATTGTTAAAGGAGGCGTATGGATCGATCCTAGGATATCATTGTTATTGTTTATTGGTGAGATGGTTAGGTGTGTGTGCCCACATTCCTATCTCACATACTGGTGCATTAGAACTGCAGCTAATGTACACATTGTTAATTGTTATTGTTACTGGCTCACATGGGTATTCCTTTTAGATGATCATTATCATTTGATTTTCGACTTGATCATCTCATTGTTATCATGATTGACCATTGTATTGCTATTGTTTATTCCGTTACTGAGCATTCTTTGGCTCAGCCGTATTTTCTTTTGTTGTTTTCTCTTACTGTTATAGCAGGTACTCAAGGGGCTCAGGGGAACGAGTGAAGAGTGTTAACTCAAGAAGTTAGGACGAGAACATTTGGATTAATAAGATTTAATAAGTACTTTGATTTTAAGACTTTATTTAAATTATGTGGACCTATGTAAGGATTTGTGTGTATCTTAGTACTTTAAACTGATCGTTATGAACCTCTGATTTACTGTTTGTGTGACACGTCAGCCCTAACCGGGTTGGGGTGTTACAAAAGAAACATGGCCGACCATGTTGCCTGCTACACCTTATCATTCGGATTTTTTTAGAGAGAGAGAGAGAAGAAAGAGCAGAGAACTTTTGGGTTTTGAAAGAAGAAGAAGAAAAAGGGCTGATTCAGGTCAGAAATTCAAATGTTTTAAGTGTTCATGTTGGGTTTTGATCTTGGTTATATGCTTATATGTGTTATGTACGTTTGTGTGTGTGTGTTTTGGTGGGTTTTTAGGCATTTGAACTCATTACTTTTGGGTTTGAGGAAGTCATACACGAAGGCAGCTAAGGTGAGTTCTAGAACCCCCTTTTTATCATATTTTGAACAACTTTGCGGCTGGAAAATACATGTGTGCATGTTTTTATAAAAATGAGTTTCTACCCGTATGTGTGTGTGAATGTGTATGTGGGTGGGTGTATGTTTTGGGTGTAAACGATATTATTGCTATGATTAAGTATGTATTTTGTTGCTTAGAAGGTAAGAAGTATGCTTAGAACATGCTAGATTTGGATTTGGGACTGAAAATAAGTTGATTAGTAAAAGTTAGTTGCTCAAACGTCTGAACAGTAGACCATGCGTCCAACGATTTAATTTTCTCCAACCGCCCAAAAGCTCAACCGCCTAAACAGTGCCCAACCGCCTAAGTGCCCATGCGTCTAAGTCAGGCCCGTGCGCCTAAATAGTGCCCAACCGTCTAGAATATTGCTCAGGATGACTAAGTGTTAGGCCCAAACGTCTGAATAGTGCCCATGCGCCTAAATAGGCCCATGCGGCTAAGTGAAAAGTGACTAAGTGTAGGTCCAGACGTCTGCATAGTGGCAAAACGTCTGAACAGGGCAGAAACACCCAAATAGTGCCCATGCGTCTAGACACTTAGAAGATTTTCTGAAATTTCAGGAAAATGCAAAAAGTCTAGGTTTTGACCAGTTTGACTTATGGGCAATGATTACCCATTTTTAATATGATTATGGGGTGTTTTAGGGTTATGGTATGTACGACTGATGTATGGTATGTATAACGTGTTATCTTTTAATGATGATTAAACGTATTTATATTATATTATAAAATACGTTATATATTATGTTATTACTTTACGTAGTATGACAAACGAACGAAAGAACGTAAAGAATAACGTAATGAAATGAAAGATAACAATGATGAAAAGTAAAATTTAATGAACGAAAGAATGGCTTGCAAGCAAATGAAAGGACGTGCACGACCATGTTGTCGTTAGCTCAACTGTGATGCGGGTTAGCTACCCCAAAGGATGCACACAGGGTCAATCATTAAGATTGACAAGGCCCTTTGGTATGCCCTAGGTGACTAGAGCAGCTTCGTGGACAATATTCGTGGTTTAATTACCACAGGTCCAGCATCAGCTTCGTGCACAATGTTCGGGGTAGGACCAATTGGTTTGAATGAATGGGAGAGATGACTTGTCCTAGGTGACTGGATCAGCTTCGTGCACAATGTTCGTGGTTTAATTACCACAGGTCCAGCATCAGCTTCATGCATAATGTTTGGGGTATTGTTCATCAATCCATATGAATGTAAAAGAATGACGTAACGTACGAATGAAAGAAAGAAAGAAAGAAAGTAAACAAGTACGAAAGTAAAAGAATGATAATAAGTACGTTACGAAAGAATGAGAACGAAAGTAAGAGAATTTTAACGAGAAGCATGAAATGAAAGCATGCTATGAATATGATGGTGAACAATGAATGTTAAAGAAAGTTAAAAGTAACATTCTCTATCTGTACGTATGATGCATGATCGCGTATGAAAGTAAAGAAAGGTGTTAACGAAAGTAATTATTTATAAAACTAGAACTCACTCAACAACGCTAACTTTTATGTGTTTTCCAGTTGGCAGGTAAAAGTTGCTGAGGATGGCACGGGGCAGCTACTTGGCATTTTTGGGATGGCATCCATTCGTTTAACGATGAAATTTTTGTTATGTAATGCAATTATAATATTTTGTAACTTTAACCGTATTGTATTACTTTGCAAAAGTTGTCATTAATATATATATGAAATGGTTTTAGTTAATTTTCGCTGCGATGTTTTAATTAATTGTATGTTTTATGTGCGATGAATGACCAGCTGTGAGGTGCCCAGGAACGGGGCCTTATATGAAGATACGAGTGGTCAAGCATCCAAGCTATGCAAGGAAGATCCCTATACATGCTTTAGTGCCAGTTAACAGCTTATCAAAGCTCATGCGGTGGAGTAGTGAGAAGGAGACGGGTCATGCTTTGATCCATTACATGGATAAAGACTACCGTATCATTGACTCTATGGATCAGCTTAAGTTTAGAAGGGATGATTTGATGAATTTGCAGGCTTGGCCAATTACAGCTGATGAATATGTTCACTTTTTGGCGGCACAGTTTGGTTGGTTGATTACAAAGGCCCTGGACAACAAGATGTATGCTTATGGGGCCAGTTACAAGGTTGTGGACGTGGACTTCTAAAGCATTGATTAACCGAGCCTAGGGGAGATTGTAGGGATTGAACCTAGAGGCTCAAAAAATCAAATCAAGATTATAAATATCATATAATGCGAGAACCTGAAATTACCACGCGAGAACTTGCATCTCGCGCGAGATCTTGTAAGTCGCACGAGAACTATGTGAAAACTTCTTAGATTAGTATAAATAGTTAGTTTTCAATGTAATTTACAAGCTTTTTATCTTACTGGTTTTCACACTTATTGTAATCACTCAAGATCAGAGAGCAATACAATTGGAAACTTATTTACATTCGTTCTTATCTTTTACTCTTCTATACCGTAATGATAACATCCCGCGTTATTGTTACGAGATCGATCTTGTTTACATGGTGATCCTTATAGAGACACCAAGGGAGAGCTGCATCCATGGAAGCCCATTCGAATAGACAATCTCATCTTAAGCTTTTGTGTCTGCTGATAAAAGCAGTGGTACCTTTCTCTTCATTCTTGGAGACTTGGACTATATCCATCCAAATAATCTGGAGTAATGGAGATAGTCCAGCAGATGGGTCTTCTCACTCACAGGGCCAAGAAGTTCTATAAGATGACAGGCAGGAAGTTTCCCAGCAATGAAATCAGTGAAAAGTTTAGGCTTAATAAAAGCAAGGTGAAGTGTTACAACATTAACCAAATGAGACACTTTTGTAACACCCGAAATTTTATATGAATAAAAAGAAAAGAGAAATAATAAGGAAAAGAAAAGGAGAAGTCTTCTGCAAGAAGTAAAAAGCAGCCAAAGCGGAGGGGGCCTAAGTGTAAAAGGACAAAACATTGTTATTTTATGATTAAAAAGAGCAAGGCTACCCACTACCACCTTTTCACCAACTGCTTTTCGGCTGAAAAGAAAGAAGAAGAGAAAGACAGAAGTTCTCTCTTATATTTGTGAAGAAACAAGGGTTAAATCTCCATAGGTAAGTGATTTTAGTGATAATTGGTTCGGTTTCTTCATGGTTTCATGAACCAAAGAAACCGATTTCTAAGTACAATATGGGTGTTGGTGTTTGTTTTGTCTATTATAGGTGTTTCATTTCATGTACAAACAAATTTGGAGGAGTTTTGCTTGTTTGATACATCAGGTGAGTTCTAGAACCCGTTTTTTTAGGTTTTAACAAAGTTTTGGGGCTGAAAATGTATTAAAATGTTTTATAATTATTATGCATGTGTACCCGTATGTTTCATACTATTATGATGATGTTTTAGGGTTGAAATGTGATTTTTATAACCTTAGAACAAGCAGATATGATGATTGGGATTGAAAATATGTTAGGAATATGTTCAACAGGTTGGTCATGCGCCTAAATAAGGCCCATGCGCCTAAAATTGCCTTAGAAAAGTTCTAAGTAGGGTCATGCGCCCAAATAGGGTTCATGCGCCCAAATAGTACCCCATGCGCCTAAATTATGTCTTAGAAATTCTAAGTGTAAGTCCATAAGCCTGAATAGTAGCTCATGCGCCTAAGTTCTAAGCTTAGTCGCCTAAGTATACTCCATGCACCCAAATAGTGCCCATGCGCCCAAAAGGCTCATGTGCCTAAGTGTTAAAATGCCTAAGTGTAAGTCCATGCGCTCGCATAGTTATAATGCGCCTAAGCAGACCTCATGCGCCTGTATAGTCCTCATGCGCCTAACACTTAGTTTATTTTTCTAAAATTCTGAGAAAAACATAATGATTAGGGTTTGACCCTAGTTTGACCTTAGGGTTTTAATTGTTATTATTATGCATGATTATAAGTTGTTCTTATGTTCCATAATAATTATTATTGTGTGGCTTTACGTGGTGCATTTATGAACGTATACGTAAAGTATTATCATTAATAAAAGTGAAAGATTAATGATAAAGAAAAATGGAACATAAATGAAAGAATGCAAGTCTTGCAAGCAAATGTATAGGAGGTGCACGACCATGTTGTCGTTAGCTCAACATTATGCGGTTTAGCTAACCCGAAGGATGCATGCAGGGTCAGTCATTGTGACTGATAGGGACCCTTGTAGCATACCCTAGGTGACTGGGTCAGTTTAGTGCATAATGTTCATGGTCTATTTATAGACCACAGACCCAGCATCAGCTTCGTGCACAATGTTTGGGGTATTGCACATTGGTCCATAAGAAAGTGAAAGATAATGATAAAAGTACGAAATGAACAAATGCGTACAGTAATGAAAGAAAGAAACTATTACCTTGATGTGTATATGATGCGTGCTCACGTACGAAAGCAAAGAAAGTATTTTATTAAAAGGAGTATTTTCATATATAAATTACATAAGGTATTTTAACGCTTTTATAACTAGAAATCACTCAACAACGCTGACTTTTATACATTTCAGTTGACAAGTAAGCATTGCTAAGGAGGCATGAGGGAGAAGCTACTCGGTGGGACAAGACTGACATCCATTCACTACTTATGATATTGTTGTTTTGTAATGAAATTAAACAATCTTTTGTAACTTAAACCCTATTGTGTTGCTTAACAACAGTATTTATTAATAACTATGAATGGCTTTTGTTATGTAATTCCGCTGCTTATTTTATGAAATGTACTATCTTTAGTGCTATGAATGTCCAACTGTGAGGTCTCCAGGAACGGGGCCTTACTAGTTGGTATCATAGCCAAAGTTTAAGAGAATTGGGTAAATATTTTCAAAAACCTAAACTTAAACTGAAAAATGGGACGAATGGAGGGATGTCAGCCCGAGTAGCTACGTGCCATCATGTATTTCTTTTCTTAAAGTTAACCAGTATTACGTGCGGTGCTATTTGACTTATGTGTTCTTAGTAGATTTAAATACTGATGTAGTTAGGATAGGAAATGCTTGGGGTGTGAAGAGTAAATTAAGTGTCTAATCATAACTAGCCACTGTAATTAGTGACTTACTATACTTAACATAAACTGAGTAATTACCTTGAATGACGGTGTTAGTATTTGAATCTTATACCGTTTAGAGGATGGCTGGACGGAAATCTTCGAAGGCTTCTAGGGGCGGAGATCATGGTGGATGTGGTGCTGGGCCACGTATTACCTGGAGTGGTGCTAAGGCTACCGAGACAGCTCACGAGAACCCTGAGGTTCATGGCCGAAGTGAGGAGAATGAGAATGCTAGTTTGAATGCCTCAGCTAGGGAGGCGATTGCATGAGGTGCACCAGATCATGCAGACAGTCTTACTGTCTATGGTGACCGAAGTTATCAAGGCAGTAAGGAGTGAAGAGAGAAAGGAGAAGGAGAATAAGAAAGGATCAACGGGAAAGGAGAGAAAGGGGGAGGAGGAACAACCTAAGTCTGATACAGTGTTGTCCAGTGATGAGGAGGATGCTTCTGTGGGGGTGACGGCTAAGGGGTGCAGTTATGGGGCATTCCAACGATGTAAACCCCCGACCTTCAATGGCAACGGTAATGTTGCTGCTGTTCACTGCTGGGTGAGGAAGATGGAAGCAGTGCTGGAGATTAGTGAGTGTCGCGAAGACCAGAAGGTGAAGTTCGCTACTCACTCTTTTGTCAACTTAGCGTTGTTTAGGTGGGACAACATTGTCCAAGCTGGTGGTGCCAGGGTGTAATCTTTTGGATTTTTGTTAAATAAAGATTAACATTATTATATTCTTGTAAGGGTTGTTGTTATCATTTATGAAACTTCTCGGTTACCTATGTTGAATTTTTAATATTATATTCTTTCCTTAATTTAAGAGTTAATATTTTTTAAACAATTAAATTGTATATGTTGATAATAATCGCCGAAAAACTCAGTTTTTAAAATCTTAAACGCATTCTAAACCTGTCGCGAACACATGGGTGCGCCTAAATGGGGATTTGATTGCCAATTGAATGCTCAAAGAACTTGAAACCGAACACCATCATAACCCAAAACCGTTTTACACTCAAAATCATAAAATCAATCAAATTAAACGATCAGGAACGTTCTAGTAATCATTTTGGAGTTATTAGGGTGATTAATTTCACCTGAAACGATCTCGAATTCATTCGAACGACCTGAAACGGCCGACATTGATGTCATGGCCGTTGGACATGTTCGAGATCAAATCAGCACTATAAAACAGGGGGTTAATGCCCTACATCTGTTCTTTTCACTACCTGAACACTCAATTTTACTTGAATCACTCACACATCTAAACCCCCAAATTGTGAACCGTCGAAGGATGGCTCGAATTAAAATCGTCAAGAACAACAGAATTCAGGTAATTACATTGGGTGTTTGATTCGGGTATGCATGGGGAACAAAAGCCCCATTGTTGATTTGGTTATCATCAATGTTTTGATGTTCAATCGAATCAATCTTGGAATCTAGGGTTTATGTAAAAATTGGGGATTTTTTTTCAGATTTTAGGTTTTAAAAAGAATAAAAAACGGAGTTTTTAAACACCAACAGGGCTTGGCCCGGTGGTTGGGGTTTCGTTTGAGTTGGCTGGGGACCCGGGTTCGAACCCGAGTCCCTACCCTTATTTTTTTGTGTTTTATTAATAAATAAAATTTAGAAAATGTTTAATTATTATTTCCATAAAAATTATTAAAACTATTTTCCTTCTAGAGTTCCTTAGGAATTTGGTTAATAAATTTTTAACCCTTTATTTTGGGATTATATAAATTATAAAGATATAATTTAGTATTAAGTTTGACTCGTAAATAAAGAATTTTTTCCCAAGAGTTACAAATTAATAAAACCTTCGTTTTATAATTTACAAGTTTAAATAGTATACATAAAGAAAATCTATATATGTACACTTATTGAAATTTATAGAATTCTATAATTATTTTAAGCCTACAAAATACTATTTATTATTAACTTGAAATTGTAATAAATCCCCTGTAACCTTTAAATAACTTTAAAACAATAAATTCTTTATTGTTATTTAGTTATAAATTCTGTTATATATATCTGTCAAGAAGATAAATACATATGTATACTTATTATAATGTTTAGTTTAAACTTCTAAATCTATAAAACTACCATGTTATTAAATAGTAGATAATAACATTTTGTTTAACCTTCGTTAGTAGTGTCAATTAATAAAATTCTTATTTAAATTACCAAGATAATAATAACTTACATCTATTTAATAACATGGAAAAATCATGGACAAAATGGATATAGACATAACACCCAAATCACCATGATTAACTTAATATGACTTTTTATTTAGGTAAACGTTAACGAATCCTCGGTGTTATGTTCAAGACTTATTATTTGTGCTTCTCACTATTATCCAGGTGAGTATTTCTATACCATTTTTCATATTTTCACACTTTGGGGTGAAACATGTTACGTTATAATCATTGCACTTGTAAGCGTTTGATTCTTGTAAACTTATGGCAATTTACTTGTGTGTTGTGGTTAGTTGAACCTTGTAGCTACCATGTAATGTCGAATATATGTACAATCATTAACTATTGCTAGCCTGGCGACGTCATAGATCTATGGGCCTGACAAGCCTGCTTGGTTGATCCAAGTACACTTAGCTAATCGTATATACTTATAAACGTTTGAGACTTGTAAAACTTTGTTAAGGTTTGATTGTGCATTCTATCTTACATCCCTAGTTACTTTGTTCTCTAATTTACAACAAGAATTGCCATCTTTTATATACTTATGTATTGAAAACTATGGAAATCTCACCAACATTATTGTTGACCTTTTATTTTTAACATGTTTCAGGAAATACTCAAGTATGATTACTACTTTGAAGCTTATCACATCTAGGATTGGACCTAGAGAAATAAAAGAATGAACTTGTCACATTTAACTTGTATATCATGATGTTATCCTTGTTTGAGACTTATGTTTGTAATGTTACCTTTGAAACTTATGAATAATATATTTGGATTTAATAATAGCGTTATGTGGCTGTGAACGATCTTAACTCTCACATCTCGACGTTTCCGCCGTCAAGGTTGGGGTGTGACACAGGGCCATCGCGAAGATGCGATGGAGAGAGTTGAAGAAGTTAGTGCTCGAGGAATTTTGTCCTCACCAGGAACTCGACAAGATCGAGAGGGAGTTCCTACAACTTGAGGCGGGAACCGTGACCCACCAGCAATACACCACCAAATTTAATGAAATGGTGAGGCTGGTGCCGGATAAGGTGACACCGGTGTCGAGGAAGATCAAGAGGTACATTCAGGGATTGTCGGCTGACATTCGCAGGCACTTGATCGCTGCTCAGCCAGGCACCTTTCGATCGGTTATAGATCTGGCAAGTAGGTTGTATGATGTGCAGGATGAGACGGTGGTGGAGGTGAAGAAGACGAGTGGTGGTGATAAGAACTGGGATGGGAAGAGGTTTGCTCGTGGTGGTTTCATTCCAAACAACAGAAAGATGAAGGTGGATGATCGTAGGGCGTCATCAAGCTTAGGGCTGAGGAAGTGCGGTAAATGTGGAAGGGAGCATACCGATGAGTGTAGGTTGGGATTGAATGTATGCTTCAAGTGTGGCAAGCCTGGCCATATTGCTAGAGACTGTAGGGTGCCGAGGTGTTATAGCTGTGGCGAGAAGGGCCACGTAGTAAGGACTGCAAGAAGCCAAGGGAGGAAAGCTCTGGGGCGAAGAAGAAGGCTGAAGAAGGAGGGCAGAGGGCAAGTGCTAGAGCCTTCACGATGACCTGGAAGGAGGCCAAAGTGGACCCCGATGTTATGTCAGGTATGTTTCTAGTAAACCAAACTTGTGCCTCTGTATTATTTGATTCTAATGCTAGTAGGAGTTTTATTTCTACTACTTTCTGTGATAAGTTATCTGCTAGTAGTAGAAGTATTAGTGACCCATTCGATGTAGAAACTGTTATTGGTGACTCCACTAGAATTACTGATATGATAGGGGACTGTTCCATAGAACTAGAAGGTCATAGGTTTCTGCAATTTACATGTGATGCCCCTAGGCGGATTCGATGTAGTACTTGGCATGGATTGGTTAGAAACCTATGAGGCGAACATCGTGTGTTGGGAGAAGATGATTCGATTAGTTGCGCCCAATGGAAGTTTGATGACAGTTTACGGTGATCGCGTTACTATGGTTTCGAATGTGATTTCGATGGTGTGGCGGGGAAGTACATGAGACGTGGATGTAGTGCCTACCTGGCCTACGTAAAGGATATGGACGCGTCAGTACCACCGTTATCCGTTGTACAAGTGGTATGTGACTTTTCGGACGTGTTCCCAGAAGACTTGCCAGGTGTGCCACCGGATCGTGAGATTGAGTTTCAGATTGATCTGATAGCCGGTGCTCAACCCGTTGCCAAGGCGCCGTATCGATTAGCTCCGACGGAGATGAAGGAACTAATGGCTCAACTGCAAGAGTTAATGGATAAAGGGTTCCTTCGAATGATTATCTTTCATTGGGGTGCTCCGGTCTTGTCTGTAAAGAAAAAGGATGGTAGTATGCGGATGTACGTAGACTACCGAGAGCTGAACAAGTTGACGGTGAAGAATCGGTATCCATTACCGAGGATTGATGACTTGTTTGATCAGCTCCAAGGTGCCAGTTGGTTCTCAAGGATAGATCTCCAATCTAGCTACCATCAGTTAAAGGTAAAGGAGCAAGATATCCCTAAGACAGCTTTTCGTACGCATTATGGACACTACGAGTTTCTCGTTATGTCTTTCGGTTTGACTAACATGCCAACTGCTTTTATGGATTTAATGAACCTAGTGTGTCAGCCCATGTTAGATAAATCAGTGATCGTGTTTAATGATGATATCCTGATTTATTCAAAAAGCGAGGAAAAACATGTCAACCACATACGCAAAGTATTAGAGACACTTAGAAGAGAAAAGTTTTATGCTAAATTCTCTAAGTGTGCTTTTTGGTTGCGCGAGGTGCAATTTTTGGGTCACGTGGTAAATGCTGAAGGAATTATGGTAGACTCGGCAAAGGTTGAGGCAGTGATGCAATGGAAATCTCCAAAGACACCATCCGAGATCTATAGTTTCTTGGGCTTGGCGGGTTATTATAGGAGATTCATCCAGGACTTTTTTAGATAGCCTTACCTTTGACTAAATTGACTCTCTAGGATCTGAAATTTGTGTGGGGTCGAGAACAAGATTGCGCTTTTTAGGAGTTAAAGATGAGATTGACTCAAGCTCTTGTCTTGACATTACTCGAAGAGAGTGAAGACTTAGTGGTATATTCGGATGCTTCTTATTCAGGATTAGGTTGCGTGTTAATGCAACGGGGAAGGATGATAGCCTATGCATCCCGACAGTTAAAAACCCACAAAGTCAACTACCCTACACATGATTTGGAATTAGCGGCTATGGTTTTCACATTAAACACTACTTATACGGGACGAAGTGCATAATCTTCACCGACCACAAGAGCTTGAAGTACTTCTTCGAGCAAAAGGATCTCAATATGAGACAGAGGAGATGGTTAGAGCTCATCAAGGATTATGACCGTGAGATCCATTACCATCCAGGTAAGGCCAATATCGTGGCCGATGCCCTTAGTCGAAAGGATAGATTCGAGCCGATTCGAGTGAAGGCTTATCAGTTGGTTATGACCGCTAATATGATGACGTAAGTAAAAGAATTTCAAGAAGAGGCGTTGAAAGAAGATTTTCTTAACTCTGAAAGAATGAGAGGACTAGTCGTAGAGTTAGGTGAGAACACTCATGGTGTTAGAACCCAAAACGGGCGAATGTGGATACCTCGTTATGGAGACCTACGGGGGCAGATTATGGATGAAGCTCATAAAACTCGATACTCCATTCATCCTGGTACTACCAAGATATATCAAGACATGAAGAAGGACTACTGGTGGCCGGGTATGAAACGTGACATGGTGGGAGTACGTGAGTAAGTGCCTTACTTGCTTGCAAGTGAAGGCGGAACATCAAAAACCATACGGGAAGATCCAACCATTGGATATACCTGAGTGGAAGTAGGAGTACATCACCATGGACATCATTACAAAGTTACCCCACACAGCGAGGGGGTATGACACCATCTGGGTGATTGTTGATCGTCTAACCAAGAGTGCTCACTTCCTACCGATCCGTGAGACGTATTCATCCGAGAGATTGGCGGATCTGTTCATCAAGGAGATTGTAGCTCGTCATGGTGTGCCGGTGTCTATTATGTCAGATCGTGACACTTGCCTTACATCAAAGTTTTGGAAGAGATTCCATGACGTGATGGGGACGAGGCTACACATTAGCACAGCCTATCATCCTCAGACAGATGGTCAGTCTGAGAGGACGATTCAGATACTCGAGGATATGCTTCGAGCATGCGTGATTGATTTTGGAGGAAGTTGGAATGATCACTACCGTTAGCAGCATTCTCGTACAACAACAGTTATCATGACAGTATTGGCATGCCACCTTACGAGATGCTATACGGCAAGAGGTGTAGAACACCCGTGTGTTGGGGTGACATCGAGCAAAAAGAGATGGGAAGCCTTGAGGTGATCGAGACTACCACTAAGAAGTTAGAAAGGATCAAATCCTTCATGAAAGCAGCTAAGGATAGACAGAAGTCGTACGCCGATAAGAGGCGTATACCGATCGAATACAAGGTGGGCAACCGAGTTATATTAAAGGTCTCACCTTAGAAAGAGATTATTCGATTCAGGATACAGGGTAAGCTAAGCCCGAGATATATAGGTCCTTTCCGAGTCATCACACGAGTAGGAGAGGTTGCCTATCGATTAGAATTGTCTGATGAGTTAAGTGGAACTCATCCAACATTCCATGTATCTCATCTGAGAAAGTGCTTAGATGATGAAGATATGATTATACCACTGGATGATATCGAAGTGGATAAACAGCTTAATTATGTGGAGCAACCAGTGGCGATCATTGATCAAAAAGAAAGGAGGTTGATGAATAAAGTGGTTCCATTGGTGCGAGTACAGTGGAAGCACATGAAGGGTTCTGAGTCTACATGGGAGACTGAAGAAGAAATGAGATGACATTACCCACATTGTTCGAAGTGTGATAGGTTTCGGGATGAAACCTCTTTAAGGGGGGTAGACTTGTAACACCCGAAATTTTATATAAATAAAAAGAAAAGAGAAATAATAAGGAAAAGGAAAGGAGAATCTTTTGCAAGAAGTAAAAAGTGGCCAAAGTGGAGGGGGCCTAAGTGTAAAAAGGACAAAACATTGTTATTTTATGATTAAAAGGATCATGGCCGCCCATTACCACCTCTCACCAATTGTTTTTCGGCTGAAAAGAAAGAAGAAGAGAAAGACAGAAGTTCTCTCTTGGATTTGTGAAGAAACAAGGGTTAAATCTCCATAGGTAAGTGATTTTAGTGATAATTGGTTCGGTTTCTTCATGGTTTCACCCATAGAAACCGATTTCTAAGTGCAGTATGGGTGTTGGTGTTTGTTTTGTCTATTATAGATGTTTGATTTCGTGTACAAGCAAGTTTGGAGGGGTTTTTCTTGTTTGATACGTCAGGTGAGTTCTAGACCCCGTCTTTTTTAGGTTTTAACAAAGTTTTGGGGCTGAAAATGTATTAAAATGTTTTATAATTATTATGCATGTGTACCCGCATGTTTCATACTATTATGATGATATTTTAGGGTTGAAATGTAATTTTTATGCTTATAAAGGTCGTAATAACCTTAGAATAAGCAGATATGATGATTGGGACTGAAAATATGTTAGGAATACGTTCAACAGGTTGGTCATGTGCCTAAATAAGGCCCATGCGCCTAAAATAGCCTTAGAAAAGTTCTAAGTAGGGTCATGCGCCCAAATAGGGTTCATGCGCCCAAACGGTACCCCATGCACCCAAATTATGTCTTAGAAATTCTAAGTGCAAGTCTATGAGCCTGAACAGTAGTTCATGTGCCTAAGTTCTAAGCTTAGGCGCCTAAGTATTCTCCTAAGTATAGGAAAGAACCAAGGATTACCCAGTCCAAGAGGAAGAACTTGACTAGAGCAGCCAAGAGAAGGTCAAAAAAGGCTCAAGAGATCAAAACCACTTTCAACTCCAAGCAAATTCAAGTCTTTATCTTTATAGGATTTGAAGTGGTGAAGACTGAAGACTCAACTATGGACTCTAGTACCAGGAGTCCTAGTACATGTCCAATTCATCCCTATGAATAAAAGAAGGTTGATCAGCTGTGCACCACTGCTGCACAACCTGAACCATCTAGTTTCAAGAGCAAACCTCACCCTAAGAAGTTTGTTGCATCATCTGTGAAGATGAAGATGGAAGTTGAAAGTGATTAAGCTCATCCTTCTACTAAAAAGAAGACTCTCATAAGGAAGCCAAATAAATGCATCATGTGTGGTAGTACTTCTCATTTTGCAAAGGATTACATCTATAATCCTAAAAGTACTATCCACATGACTAAGGAGAAGACTTCTGATAAGAAGAAGAAGAAGAAGAAGAAGAAGAAGAAGAAGAAGAAGAAGAAGAAGAAGAAGAAGAAGATAGCTTTAGAAGGAAAATCTTTTCCTTTCAGAAACTCCAAAGTGAAGAAAAAGACAAGTGAAAACTTTCCTTTGGAAGAAAAGTTGGTATCGGAAGAAAGGAATGCTTCCGAAGCACTAAAGTCTGCTGCAGTGGATACAAACTCTTTTGAAGTTCCAGTCTCCCAAACTTCTAAAATCATCAAAACTTCTAAAGTATTAATGGTCAAGTATAATCTTCCAAAGATGGTTTGGAAGATAAAGGAAGACCATGTGACTAAAAGTTCTTCATTAATAACAGTCAATGATCCTCATAGCTTGAATATAGGATCAATCACTTGTTGGATTGTCTTCAATTCACTTTGACAAACCCAAGACCAATAAGGATTGGGTTTCCAAATGTAACTAACCATCTCTTTGGGTGCAGGAACAGCTAAAGGCCAAAGGAAAATTTTGTATCATTGATAGTGGTTGTTCTAGGCATATGACAGCCACATGATAAGCAATGGCTCTTTGCTTCAAAACATTGAGAAAATTGATGGAGGGCCAATTGCTTTTGGTATAAATTCACGTGGTTACATTACTGGAAGGGGTAGGGTCACAAATGGTAAACTCAGCATTGAGAAATTAAACTTTATCAAGGAGCTTGGGTACAATCTACTGAGTGTATCTCAATTTTGTGATCAGAGACACAACATGCCCTTCTGTGAGCATGAGTGCATTGTTCTCAAGTTCGGGGTGGTCATTCCTCAAGAGCATATCCTTCTCAGAGCCCATAGGAAAAGGAACACGTACAAGATAAATTTAAAAGAAACATCCCCTTTAGGAGAAGTTTCTTGCTTTCTATCTAAAGCAAATAGTGATGAGTCTTTCCTCTGGCATAATAGAATGTGCCTTGTAAACTTTAAGAACATGAATAAATTAATTAAGAACGATTTGGTAATTGGAATGCCAAAGAAAGAATTTACAACTGATGACCACTGTGTTGCATACCTAAAAGGGAAGCAACACAAAGTGTCTCACAAGCAAAAGGAAAGGAACTCCGTCACTACACCCCTACACTTATTACATATGGATTTCTTTGGCCCCATTAGTGTAATGAGTTTAGGAAGGACCTCTTATTTTTTAGTGATCACAGATGATTTCACAAGATTCACTTAGGTCTTCTTCTTAGAACTAAGGATGAGACTCCTGAGATCTTGAGGAACTTCATTATGATCACAAGGTCAAAACCATAAGATGTGATCAAGGAGTTGAATTCAAGAACCAAATCCTATATACACTTTATGATGAAAAGGGTATTACAAGAGTAGTTGAGGAGTCAGTCAATGTGACCTTCAATGAGCACACTCTTAGTGTGAAAGGTTATGGTCCTGATTGGCTGATTGATCTTGATTTAGTTACAATCTGTTTTAACAAATCTCGTAAAGATGTTTCAGGATCTACAAGTTATTTATCAGTAGGAGATCCTGATCCAAGATTTGAGCTGAGAAGACCAAGCAAGAAAACTACTTCAGCTCCAGTGGTAACTAATCCTACAGATGGAGTTCCTATCATCACAACCATGACAAATTCAGCTGATACATCTGAAGTGCCTACAAATTCCAGCTTAGAGGCATGGAACTCAAATAAAGGAGCTTCCAGTGTAAGAGGAAATGCAGGTGGTGATAGTGATTAAGATTTTTTTTGATGCTGATAACT
The DNA here is from genome assembly GCA_024085815.1 of Flaveria linearis. Classification (NCBI taxonomy): domain Eukaryota; kingdom Viridiplantae; phylum Streptophyta; class Magnoliopsida; order Asterales; family Asteraceae; genus Flaveria; species Flaveria linearis. Next base: position 72,069,517 of record CM044001.1, read on the forward strand.
ACTTCATAGAAGACAATATCAATGATATAACACACTCATTAGATCAAGCTTCTCTTGATAAGTGTGCTAATATGGTGGGTGACATTCTGTTGCAAATCTAAGTTTCATAAATATCGATCCATCCAATCAACTTGCTATGATTCCTCAACTAAGAATCCACAAATCACACCCCACCATAACCATCATTGGAAATGTTGACATAGGGTTGAGAACAAGAGGACAAACCCATGACAAAAATGTTTTTTACTTGCCCTAGATATAGCCCAAGAAAGTTTATGAAGCTTTGAAGGATGGTAGTTGAGTTGAAGCAATGTAGGAAGAGTTGCTTTAATTCAGAAGACAAAATACAAAAGGTTTGGAACCTATGTCCTCTTGCTCAAGGGAAGACCATAATAGGTACCAAATGGGTATTTAGGAACAAGAAGAATGATAGAGGACTTGTCATCAAGAACAAGCCCAGACTAATTGTTCAAGGATACACATAAGAAGAGGGGATTGACTATACAGATGTTTTTGTTCTAGTGGCAGGACTTGAAGCTGTTATGAGATTCCTTACTTTTGTTGCATCCAAGGATTTCAAGGTCTACTAACTTGATGTCAAGTGTGCTTTCTTATAACGGGTGATTGATGAGGAGGTGTATGTCAAACAACCACTTGGCTTTACAAGCCTAGAGCATCCTGATTATGTCTCCAAGCTTGATAAAGCTCTTTATCGGTTGCACCAAGCTCCAAGAAAGTGGTAGGAGACACTATCTCAGTATCTTTATCAATATGGCTACAAGAGGGGTACTATAGATGGAACACTCTTCATTAAACAAATAGGGAATGACTTGATGCTGGTTCAAGTTTATATAGATGACCTTATCTTTCGGCTACCTACTCTAAGTGTAACACCCGGATATTTTCTTTGAAGCCGACGAAAGGAGAAAAACAAAATAAAGTCCAAAGTCGGGGGACCACACTGGCCAACACAAGAAAGTTGGGTAAATGGGGATATTTGAAAGGAGAGGGCAGCCCTTACCCTCTCCCCACACCCACATTTCAGCAAGAAAAGAGAAAGAAGAGAGAAAAGGAAGAAAAGAGAGAAAAAGAGTCGGTTCGGGTGGATTCAAGTGTGCAAAATCATCGTGTAGCGGGTCTAGACGAAGCTCTTCTTCTTGTAATTTGTGTGAGTTCTAGGACCCCTATTTTACTCGTTTTCAACTAATTTAGGGCTGGAACACATAGTAAACCCGTTTTTGTATGTGTGTGTGCTTGACCCATTTGGGTGTGATTGCGAGTGATGCGTTTGGAGTTTGATTTTAGGCTTGTGTGTGCTTAAATGGTGTTATAGTATGCAGTCCTAAGGTTCAGGAGGGTTTATTTGGGCTTAGAATGAGTTTGGATGAGCTTGGAGGCCGAAAATTGCATATTGGGTTCGGGATGAACTGCATTCTGCATCAGCTAGGGCTAGGCGACCGACTGGAGGCCATTCAGCCGATTGAGGTGTGATTGGAGTTCATTCGCACGACTGAGGTTCAGTCGCACGACTGGGGGTCCAGTCGCATGGGGGGTCATGCGACTGAGAGCCCAGTCGCATAGGTGCCCATACGCATAGTGTTCAACCGCATGAGGTCCATTCGCATAGTGTTCATTCGCACGATTGAGCACGATTAGGTGTTTATCCCCATTGGAGTTCATCCGCAGTGCTCCATTCGTATGATGTTCAGTCACATGGAGGCCATGCGACTGAAGAGTGCCCATACGCCCAAATAGGGCTGTTATACCCGAGGAGAAGCATAGTTTCATTACTGACTTTTGGGGGAAAATGCAGATGTAAGTTTTGACGTGGAAGTTCCCGTAAGTTCATGTAACATGACTGTTGAGGTCTTAGAGGATGTGCTGGGCATGACGATGTTGCATGTTTATGTATGATGTATGTATGATAATGCCTTGCATGATGATACTACTGTGTATGTTGATGTTCCTCATTATTATATATGATTGTCTTCCCGTGGTTGCGATGAACGTCAATGAATAAATGAAAAGTATTATGTAACGTAAAGTGGAAGATAATGAAAAGAGGAACATAACGAATGAATGCATGCATTACTGAATAAATGAACGAATGAAAGGCTTGCAAGCAAAAGTATGAGGTGATTGACCAGTTGTATAGAACCATTGTTGAAAACCTTATGTACTATGGCCAAGAGGTGTGATGCACCATTATAGAAGGTCTATGATAGACCTAGGTCCAGTACCATGAAACAGAAAGGTATTGTACATGGCAATGGTACACATAAACTTTACCTTAGGTACTGTGGCCAAGAGGTGCGATGCACCATTATAGAAGGTCTATGATAGACCTAGGTCCAGTACCACGAAACAGAAAGGTATTGCACATGGCAAAGGTACACCTAAACTTTACCTTAGGTGTTGTGGCCAGAAGGTGCGATGCACCGTTATAGAAGGTCTATGATAGGCCTAGGTCCAGCATGCTGACTTTTTATGTGGCCAGAAGGTGCGATGCACCGTTATAGAAGGTCTATGATGTTATCTATGTGTACGTATGATGTGTGATCGCATGAAAGTAAAGAATGGTTTTAACAAAAGAAAAGTATGTTTTATTATAAAACTAGAACTCACTCAGCACGCTGACTTTTTATGTGTTTCCAGTTGACAGGAAATGTTGCTGAGGATGGCACGGGGAGGCTACCCGGCTCTTTTGGATAGCATCCATTTATATAATGCTTTTGTGATGTAATGCAACAATGTATTTTGTAACTGATGAACAATGTACTGTTTTGCAAAAGCTTTTATGATGAAATGAGTGGTCATTTCGAATGTTTCCGTTGCAATATTTATATAAGATAAATGAAAATATATGTTTTTGTGCGATGATCGACCAGCTGTAAGCGTCCCGGGAACGGGGCCTTACAAGTTGGTATCATAGCCAAAGTTTAAGTGAAATGGGTAAATTTTCAATATAAACCTTAACTTAAACTGAGAATGGGACGGAAAGGGAAGGGATGCCAATCTAAGTAACTACGTGCCATCAGGTATTTTCGTAATGTTAACTGGAATTATGTGCGCATGGTATGTGGTTATGTGTTGTATGTAGATTTAAATACTGATGTAGTCAGGACAGGTAATGCTTGAGGTATGAAGAGTAAAGTAAGTGGCTAATCATAACTGGCCACTGTAATTAGGGACTTACTATACTTGACATAAACTGAGCTATTCTCTTGAATGACCGTGTTGGTGTTTGAATCTTTTAGTGTGTGTTAGAGGATGGCTAGCGGTAGATCTCCTAAGGTTTTGTCAGATGGAGGTTGTGGTGAACGTGGTGCTGAACCGCGTGTCACGAGAAGCATGGCTAGGGAGGCTGAAATGGCACTCGAAGAGCCCGAGGCCCCTCACCTGGAAGGCAGCGATGATAGTGCTAGTTTGAGGACCACCCTGAAAGAGGCTGTTGTTGAGGGAGTCCAACAGGTCATGTAGGCGATTCTGTCGTCTATGGTGACTGAGGTAATTAGGGCGTTAAAAGTGACGACTGCTATTGAAAGAAGCACGAAGGGTAGCGACGACAAGAACTGGAACGGAAAGTGGTTTGGACGTGGCAGGGCCACTCTCAATAAAAAGGTTACAAGGACGGAGGACCGGTGTGTAGCTTTGTCCGGTGTGGTAAGTGTGCCAAAGAGCACATTGGAGAATGTATGTGGAGACGAAGCCTCTGTTCCAAATATGGACGCCAACACCCCGGGGAATGTAGACTGGGGACCAATGTCTGTTTCCGATGTAGGAGGCACGGTCATGTGGCCAGAGAGTGTGGGGTGGTACGGTGCTATAACTGTAAAGGAAAGGGTCACATAAGTAGGGATTGTAGGAAACCTAGGGCAGAGGGCGCAGGGCCTTCACGATAATGCAGGAGCAGTCTAGGACGGGCCCCGATATCATGTCGTATGTATCTAGAAATCAAACTCTTGCTTCTGTGTTGTTTAATTTCGGAGCTAGAAAGAGTTTTATTTCTGCTGCTTTTCTGTGCTAAGCTGCCCATTAGGAGTAGAAGTATTGATAAGCCCTTCGAGGTAGAAACAGTCATAGGTAAGTCTATCAGGACTTCTGAGATGATAGGAGACTGCGAGGTGAAGTTAGAAGGTCATGGATTCCCGGTTAGACTATTTGTGATAGCCTTAGTTGGTTTTGATTTGGTTCTTGGGATGGATTGGTTGGCGGACTTCGAGGCAAATATAGTGTGTCGCAAGAAGATGATTCGTTTGATGCGCCTGACGGGAGTTCGGTAACTGTTTATGGGGATCGGGTCACGACGATCCCGAAAGTAATCTCAATGGCGGTGGTGGGAAAGTGTATGAGGCGCGGATGTAACGCCTACTTGTGTTATGTAAAGGATGCGGAAACGCCAACACCACAATTGTCTGATGTACCGGTTGTGTGTGACGTTCCAGATGTGTTCCCAAAAGATTTATCAGGAGTGCCACCTGACCGAGAGATTGAGTTTCAGATCTACCTGATACCAGGTGCCCAAGCTGTTGCCAAGGCACTATATCGGTTGGCTCCGACTGAGATGAAGTAGTTAAAGGCGAGGTTGACCCAAGCTCCTGTTTTGTCATTACCCGATGGAAGTGAAGATCTGGTGGTTTATTCTAATGCTTCTTACTCGGGATTGGGGTGCGTGTTAATGTAGAGAGGGAAGGTTATAGCCTATGCATCCCGACAGTTGAAGGTTCATGAGGTTAACTATCCTACTCATGACTTGGAGCTAGCAGCCATGGTCTTTGCACTAAAGATTTGGAGGCACTATCTTTACGGGACGAAGTGCACCATTTTCACTGACCACAAGAGCTTGAAGTATTTCTTCGAGCAGAAAGACTTGAACAGGAGGCAGAGGAGATGGTTGGAGCTCATAAAAGATTATGATTGTGAGATCCATTACTATCCGGGCAAAGCCAACGTGGTGGTGGATGCTCTTAGCCGAAAAGAGAGACCTGAGCCGATTCGGGTGAAAGCGTACCAGTTGATTATCACCACTGATGTGATGAAGCAAGTCAAAGAGTTTCAAGATGAGGCATTGAAAGAAGATCATCTTAACTCTGAAAGAATGAGAGGTCTGGTCGCGGAGTTAGACGAAAACATATTTGGTGTTAGAACCCGGTTTGGAAGAATATGGATTCCTCGTCTTGGGGATCTACGGGTGAAGATTATGGATGAAGCTCACAAGACTCGATACTCTATTCATCCCGGTGTTACAAAGATGTACCAAGACATGAAGAAAGATTATTGGTGGCCGGGCATGAAGCGTGACGTGGTGGAGTATGTAAGTGTCTTACTTGCTTGCAAGTGAAGGCCGAGCATCAAAATACGTACGGGAAGATCCAACCTTTGGATATACCAGAATGGAAGTGGGAGCACATCACCATGGATTTCATTACAAAGCTGCCACGTACTCCGAAAGGGTATGATGCTATATGGGTGATTGTTGACCGCTTGACGAAGAGTGCTCAGAGGTTACGGATCTTTTCATTAAGGAGATTGTAACTCGTCACGGTGTGCCGATGTCTATTGTGTCTGATCGTGACACCCGGTTTACATCCAAATTCTGGAAGAAATTCCACGACGCCATGGGGACGAGGTTACATATTAGCACGGCTTATCATCCCCAGACTGATGGTCAGTCAGAAAGGACCATTCAGACCTTGGAGGACATGCTTCGGGCATGTGTGATTGATTTTGGGGGAAATTGGGATGACCACTTACCATTAGCTGAATTCTCATACAATAACAGCTATCATGCCAGCATTGGTATGCCACCTTATGAGATGCTATACGGTAGGAGATGCAGGACACCCGTTTGTTCGGGTGATATTGGTCATAAAGAGTTAGGGAGCGTCGAGGTGATCGAGGCTATGACTGAAAAGCTTGAAAGGATCAAGGCCTTCATGAAGGCAGCCAAAGATAGACAGAAGTCGTATGCTGATAAACGACGCAGACTGATTGAGTTCCAGGTGGGTGACCGGGTTATGTTGAAGGTCTCACCTTGGAAGGGTATTATTCGCTTCCGAAAGAGGGGCAAGTTGAGCCTGAGATACATAGGCCCTTTCCGAATCATTGCTCGAGTAGGAGAGGTGGCCTATAGATTGGAGTTACCAGATGAGTTGAGTGGAATTCACCCAACATTCCACATATCTCATCTAAGGAAGTGTTTGGCAGATGAAGACATGGTTGTTCCACTAGAGCATATCAAAGTAGACGAACGGTTCAATTATGTGGAGCAACCAGTGGCAATCATCGATCAAAA
>CM044001.1:72075911-72120911 GCA_024085815.1 Flaveria linearis
CATTAACACCCAGTCTTTCAAGTAGATGGGCTACGAGGGTTATTACTCAGTAAGAACCTTCAAGAAAGGAAGGTCTCCTCCCAATAGAAATACCTCCTCCATGTTATCATTCACTTTCTATCAAACAAGCATGGAGGCTGGGATCGAATTCCAGAGGACCTTTCCAATATAGTCCATGCATGGTTCAAGGGGTTTAGTTCAGGTACTCTTAATTTGTATATACAAATTTGTTTACACACTTAGACTACTTAGAATATTAAATGTTCACTAGATATGTTCAGCACATTCTTAACTGTGAACTGGGATCACGGTTAAGGGGAACAGGTAATGTTCTTAAAATGGGACAGATGAAGCCCGACATCTATAAAACAATAAGAAAGCCTAATGTGGGCTTCTTAGGGGTAGATTCAGCCCTAGTCCCAAAAATGTTTGAGCTCATTGCTCAATGTGATAAAGAAGATCCAAACGAACCCCTGCATAAACTACTTAGTTTGTGTAGGCCCCTATATACTACCCACACAGGAAAAAGTGGATACTAGAGCTCCCACTTCTCATGAGGAGCAAACCATTCCCATCACTTTATTTGTCAGTGATGAGGATCCTCATGCTCAGCCTGATGAGCTCACATCCCAACAACCTTAAGCCTTCACTCAGAGTGTTAAAAATATAGTGAACAACCTTCAGGGGAAATCTACCATCCCCAACATCTTGATCTTAACTAACCAATTCCCAACCTTTAATTCTATGATGATAAAGACATGGGATTCAGTGAGTACCATGAGTCTCTCTACTCCACCCCTGCTCAAGGAGAGATGAGTGCTCCTGACTCACCTAGCCCACATCATCCAACCATAACTGATGTTGATCTTCCTAAACCTATTCAAGAGGTTCAAGTGGAAGAGGCTCTAACTTTTGTAAGTGATTACATCTTTAAGACCTCAACCATGGCAACCCAGCCCATTGGCACTTCAACTGAAGTTGTCATGGTGCAGGGGAAATCCAGCAGCCAAGAACTTAGTGTTGGTGATGAGGAAGAAGACTTTGGTCCTATTCTCTAATCCCCCATGTGGCATAAATTGACTAAAACTTAGACCTATTTAGTCTTAAAGGTTGGTCACCTGGAATCTCAGGTGGCTACCTTACAAAAGAGGGTCAATGACCAACAACTTAAGATCACTAATCTTAATGGCAAGCTAGCTGAGAGACCACTCAGGAGAACTCAACCACGACCACAAGAACCTGTGGATGTGGTGAACCTAACCTCTAGCTCTTGTGTGCAAAAGGGTGATGCTACCAAAAATAGGAAGAAAGTCTTACCTGCAATCATAAAACCTAGGAGTTCTTCTCAAAGTATGGACATAGAGGATTTACTATCCTCACTTGCACTTGTCTGTACTCAGAAACCTCCTCAAGTCTACATTGATGTGGACTCACTCATACAAAGTCTGTTTGAGGAGGATATTCCAAGGGCTATGCGTACCCCACCCCATGATGCTGAGAATGAAATATTGGGATGAAGGTATGATGCTAACACAAGAGCCATGATACTCCTTAGACTTCAGGGGCAGCAAGAAGTCTTCAGTTTTCAAACTCTGAAAATACTATGAGAGTCTTCCTCTAGTTCATATGCCACTTACCAGCCTAAGTCAAAACAAACAAGCTGACAGACTAGCTCAGAGGATTCAAGAGAGGGTTGTTGAAAAGTTCAGATTAAAAAGAAGACATAGGCTAGCAGGCAATGTCATTGGTTAACTGGATGCTGAGGTGGACCCTAAGATTAGTTTTGATTGGGAAACCTTCACTGAAGGCCCAGTGGTAGAACCTATGAACCTTAAGACAGGAACTACTTCAACATCCTCTACCCTCAGTGAGGAACCAGCTGGTGAAGGTGCTTCACATCCTCTCTCTGGCCAGAGCTCAAGTGTTGAACCAAACAATAAAGACCAAAGCTTTCTTCACCCTGAGTTACCAAAGCATGTGAGTGACAAAAGGAAAGGAAGTTAACTCCTGAGGAGATTAAGGATGAGGAAAGAGAGAGGAAGAGGAAGCTAAAAGGAGAGAGTTCAAGAGGGACCCTAGACTTCATGGAATCTGTAATCAGGGCTGCCCCAGGCTAAACACTCAAGATGATAAGTTAAGGGCAACCAGATTGAACTACTTCGGGACCAGAAACTACAATATTAATAAACTCATCTCTCCTTCCTTAGAAGAGTTGAATGAACTAGCTAACACTGAGCTGTCAAAGGAATTGCTCCTCAAGATCAAAGAAGACAGAAAAAGAAAAAGACTCTACAAGCAATATCCTACTCTCTCTCCCCAGTTCAAGAAAGCCCTAAGGCAGAGGCTGTGAAAACTGAGCAACAACATCAGGTAGACAAAGAAGCAGATAGACAAAACATGATAATCTACCTTAGTGCCATAGGCCTCTATCAGGCATCTCCACTTCTTCCTTTGTCCTATGAGTACATAGAGTTTGAGTACCTCAAGCAGCTTGAGCAACAAGTGATGAAAGAACGAAAAGGTGCTAAGAGGAAGATGAGTGAAGAAGCTGCAAAGTCAAGAGCCACCATCAAAGCAAGTCTTAAGAAGTCTGCTGATAGGCAGAAGATGGTGAGCTTCTTGAAGCTTTTGGATTCTCTAGAAGGAGGCTCGGTCTAATGTCTCTATCCACCATGGATGAGCACGCTAGGGTGATCAAGCAGAAACTTAAAAGGGGTGAGTTTGTTGACTTGCATTCTGCACCAAGTCAGGCAGTACCTCAAGTTGAGGTCAAGGTTGAACCACAAGAGACAACACAACCTGGACCAGTGTTGGACCTTTTGATCCCTCTCCTTCTTAACATGTGAAGAAAAGGACCCAACTGAGGGAGACCAACAAGAACAACCTGATGTTGAAGGCCAGTCTCCTCAGTTAAAATATGGAAAAAGGAAGAAAAGGGTGGTAATGAAAAGGGACAATAAGAAGAAGAAAAGGTCTAAGGCATCCACCTATACACCTCAGGATGAGTCATAACATCCTGAGGTTACTTAAGAAGAGATTGCTCAACCAAGTGCAACAAATATAAAGCCTCTTATTGCTGGGAGACTCATCTTTTCTTGGACCTTTGCTGCTAATTCAGACAGATAGTATATCACTATAGATCAAGGAGGTCAAGATATCTATTTCTAGCAAGACATAGTTGACCTTCCTCTGTATGATCTCTATGATATGAGAAGATACTATGAGATTCTAAGGAATCCTGACCAAATGATGAAGAAGGGAATGGTCTTGATCCTTATAAGAAGTATTAACTGGTGAAGATCAATACTCAAGGATCTTTTCTGTTTTGGTAACATCAGCCTAGGGGGAGTTTGTAAGGTTTACACTTAAAGGATGATGTAACCAAATATTTCTCAGCATGCATTCATGAAGTACAAAGGAAGTTACTTTAGAAGTTTTATACCTCAAGAAAATATGCTAAGTGTAAAATCTTCTGAAGCCAAATGACCATATCTTCCGAAGCCAAAGATGAAGTCTTTCGAATCTTCAGAGACAAAGTCTTCCGAAGCCAAAGATTGATTTCTTCCAGAGACAGAGAAGACATGCTTTCTCTGGTCACCTTTTGACAAAGCTGAACTACTTTCCACTACCACCTCTGAAACTCACCAACTTAGATGAGTTGGTGAAAATGTCCATACTTTTGTCAACTGTAGATTAAGGTCATTGGTTTGTAACTTTCTACTTTTGTACCTTTTATCCTTTTTGTAATATATTAGGGGATTTTTGAGAATTTGAAAGGCAACTAGTGCTCTTTGAGGAGAAGGGCTTAGGCTTGTTGTCGAACGAGATTGGGGGCCTAGCTCAGAAGGAAGACCAGAAAGGTGTACCGGTGGAGCACTTTACCTTATTATAGATTGTAGATGTGAGCTATGGCATGTCATAGTCACAAGTCAAAAGGCAATCTACCTTTTGACTATACATTGATCTTGTTGTCTAGATTAGTGTTTCCAGCTGACTTTCAAAGTATAGCCGGCTGTAGGATGTAGCATAAAGTGTCTCAAGTGCATGTCTTTATCCATATGTTTTGTAACACTTATAATAGAACTTAAGAGCAATATACTTCATTCTTGAAAACCAAATATTATCTTGTTGTTGTTCTTGTTCTGTCTCATACTTACTTGTGTTCTTACCACCATCAATATAAACCTGATTCCCTATATGATCTGTTAAGTATTATAGTCTCTGCTCATGTGAAACTATTGCATTGACCCCATTCAATGGTCTTGCATCTTCATAATAAAAAGTTTTAGAAGAGAACTTTTTGGCAACTAAAGTGCTATTTGGTAGCCTCTTAATGGTCATTAAGAGGCTACCACTGAATAGTTTATAACTTTCTAATGATTAAGAGGTAATCATAATATTGAATGATTAAAAGGTACCATTAAAATTAACATTTTAACCATTTAGTATTAGGGTTACCTCTTAACCATTAAGAGGTAGCCTCTTAATGACCATTAAGAGGTAGCCTCTTAATGACCATTAAAATGCTATCAAACAACCCTTAAATTTAATCCCAAATAATTGTCCTCTTAAATGAAAAATGAGGTCACGTATGAGTAAGTAATATTTAGCCTCTAATAAAGAGGGAATATATTGTTGACTAAAAATCAAATTTTAATATTTCTAAATCATATGAGTAAGTAATATTTAATCTCTAATAAAGGGGGAACATATTGGTGCCTAAAAATCAGTTCTTAATATTTCTAAAACATACCGAATTAGAGACTGTTGTTTAGTCTTGAAAGTCTTTTATATGAAACAAAATTAAAAACTAATTTAGAGTCTAGTTATTTGACATGAATTATACCATTTTAATAAGGTATTAAAAAACACCATTCTTAGAGCATTCACAACCCGTGCCCTATAATCATGTGAGTGTGTTTGGTATATTATATGGAATGATTTTGAGTGGTTGTGAGTGAAGGAGAGAGAAAATGTTATTGTGGATTGGTATATTTGAAGAATCACTGTACAATCCTTATAAATTTTTTAATATTTTTGAAAATGGTTGTGAGTGAAGGAGAGAGAAAAGGTAATGAAAAAGGTATAAAAATATATTATTTAATTGAAAGGAGAGAGAAGAAGTAGTGATTTTTAGTGTAATTATATGGATAAAGATAATAAATGGACTGTGAATGCTCTTAAAAATGTTGTAAGTGACCTTATTCAGGAACTATATTTAGTCTCAAGAGAGTTTTTAGATGAATTAAGTAGCGATAGATATTTAATCTCTAATAATAAAGACATATTTTACTATTTTGAGGGAACATATTAGAGACTAAAAGTCAGTTCTTAATATTCCTAAATAAGATCGCTTTAGGGAATGGTGTTAAATCTAGAATTAATTTTGCAAATGAAATTGATTTATAACTTATTTATAGTCTTTAATCATTTGGCGTAAATTATACCATTTTACGAAATGTACCAAATAATAAAAATGAGTCTTAAGATCTTGTAAGTGATCAATTCGAAGGTGATATTTAGCTCTAAAGAGTTTTACAGATGAAGTAACTAGGGATTGAGATATAGTCTCTAAAATGAATACACATTCTACTACTTTGGGGGACCATATAAAAGACTAAAAAATAAGTTATTAATATTTCTACAACGAACCAAAATTTGAGGCTGATATTTAGTATTAAATGCATTTTGAGTAAAAAAAGATAAAAAGACTGACTTTTAGTCTATACTACAAGAAAATATATCAAAGACTAAAAATCAGTGTTAAATATCTTGTATATAAATTAACTAGGGAATGATATTCAATCTCTAGTAACTAATACACATCTATTGTTATTTACATAGTTTTTATCAAATAGGTTCATTATGGGTCAATTACAAATAACTAGGGTTATTGTTGTTCAATTACAATCAGTTGATGTTGTTCAATTACAATCAGTTGATGTTGTCATCGGTTAATTAGGATAATTCATGGTGTTACTATTTATATTATGGTCAATTGGTTTATATTATGCTCAATTAGAGCCTAATGATGGCCAATGATAGCTAACTATTGTTAGTTAGGATCATTTATGGTGAACTAGTTGATTTTGATCAAATATGGTTATTATTGTTCAATTTCAACTACGGATAGTGGAGCAACCGGCTCAGACGAGTAAGTCAGTGAAGATGTTTGTTACAATGATAGTTTAATCTAGTATGTTAGCAAAGACATATTTGTTTCGCTATTTAATGTTTTTTATTTATATGTTTGGTTGCTTACTTCTTTAAAGTTTACATGTTATATTATTATTGATTAAATTTGCTGAGAATTAAATGATAGTGTATTGGAGAATGATATCAGTTCTAAAAAGAAATTAAATTACGAACCATAAACACATATTGTGGGCTAATTAGTATAGTATCAAAGAATATTATTTAGTCACTAAATGGCATACATGGGACTGATTTTAAAGACCGATAACCCGATTCTATATATATATATATATATATATATATATATATATATATATATATATATATATATATATATATATATATATATATATATATATATATATATATATATATATTAAAGACTGAAAAAATACTTATAAGGTACTAATTATTAGTTTTGTAAAAAATAATTGGGACTAGAAAAGTAATGAAAACATTCATATCGTCGGTCTTCGATAAATACGTTCAACACTAAACAATATGACATCTAAGATTAATTTTTAGTCTTAAAAGCAATTAAATACTAAAATAGTATATTATCAAAGACAAATTTTTAGCTTCAATAAAACCATATACGAGACTGGAAAGTTCTTAAAAAGTATAGATTCTAAGTCTCTAAAAAATATATTTGAGACTAAATCAGGGACTAATTCTCAATCTTACAACGTCTTGTTGAAGACTGATTGTCATGAAACCTGGAATCTAGTTAAATGTATCTGGGAAAAAATCGACAAAGTTTACGAACTAGTTTTTAGTCTCTAAAAGCCTATTAGTGAAGATTGATTTTTATTCATAAATGAAAGGTATCCAAGATCGAAATGACTTAGTACAGGGGGATAAATTAAGGACTAAATTAATGTGTTTAGGAGACTGAATGTTAGACCTTGTTGGTGGCACACAATCGAGACTGAAATTTAATTACTAATTCAAGTATCTAGAACTAAGTATTTAGGACTGACTCGGGACTAGCAAAATCAGTCCCCTGATATCCATTAGGGACTGATTTGGGAGTATCAGAGACTAATCTTTTTAAGTCTCACATACCCCTTTTGTAGTTCTTTAACCCGGGAGCTTCTTCATGCCCTTTTTCAACATCAACTCAACTAAATTTGGATTTACTTGACATGTATACTGAAAGTCACGTTGCTAAGTGATTTCTAGTTTTAACTTAAAAACATTTGGTCAGAAGTCATGTGAAACACTTTAATGAATGACAAATTGAAACATATCATCCACTATCATACTATCCCATTAAAACATCTATAACTTTGAAAACATAACTTGCCTACTCAGTGAACATCATCATAGGAAGCATACAATAATCAAATCATAAAATAAAGTAGGGCAAGATTTTACAAGCACAAAGCCAGCTAACATAACCATGCAATGCACTTAAGCAAGGCAAGCTGATATGAGCATAGAGCAACCTATTATAACCATACCATGCACTTAAGCAAAGCAAGCTAATATAAGCATAGAGGAAGCTAAATAACAATGTAGTGCACTAAGCAAAGCAAGCTGACATGATCACAAAGCAAACTAATAAATCATGCAATGCATTAAGCAAAGCAAGCTGCTACTTCCACAAGGTAAGACTTTAAAAAGGGTAAAGCATACTGAAATTCTTTTAAGCACTTTGACTTAGATTATTAGCAATATGCATAACTAAGCATGAATTCCTCTTGCGCATGGATAGAAGGGGAACATTTAGGAAATATCTCAAATAAGGTGAAGGCGGGTGTAAGTTATCCAATGCAGATGACTACTAAGGAATGTGGTGGCTCTTAGCTAATGCCGATGAGCATTGGCCTATATCAGCTAAGGGTTACCTCCATGCGGGTGGTTACATCAAATGCAAATGGTTACACGAATATAGGTAACAATTAGGTAATCTGGTTGAGAAGGCAAATGTAGGGTTGTTCACGAACCAAGCGGACCTTTACTCGTGCTTGGCTCGTTTTCAAACCGAACAGAGGCGATCATCTCATTTACAACCAAGCAAAAAATCAAACGAGTATTTTATTGAGCGTTGAGTGAGCGTAAACGAGAGGTGAATAATTTGTACAATCTAACTATCTAGTGTGTCATTCAATTTATATTACAATGAGAGACGGTAACAATGTTAGGCCTAAGTTTTAATGACTTAAAAAGCAATCATATTTTATAATATAACATTTTCATGAATGATAATATCTTGTAGCTAACAATGAGACTAAGGTTGTAGCTAATGAGGCTAAGGCTGTAGTTGATGAGGCAGTGAGCATATTGCAGAGTACGATGATTACGAGAGTGGGAGATGATCGACTAAGAGTTTGAGCAGGTCAAAAATTGTCTCTTAGGGGCTGTTTGATTGCGCTGACTGAGTAAGATCTGAGTGAGTAAGAAGCTGACCCAGTAAGAGGTTCTGACTGAGTCTGCATCTGACTGAAACTTGGCTGTTTAATTTAATATCTGACTGATTTTGCTGAATGATAAAAATAACATTATTGCCCTATACATACACATATACATACCCATATACATACCCATATACATACATATTTACATACCCATATACATACACATCTACATACCCATATACATACACATCTACATACCCATATACATACCCATATACATACCCATATACATACCCATATACATACCCATCTACATACCCATATACATACCCATATACATACCCATATACATATATACATACCCATCTACATACATATCTATATACCCATATACATACCCATATACATATATACATACCCATCTACATACACATCTACATACCTATATACATACCCATATACATACATATATACATACCCAACTACAAGTTAATACGCTTTCTTCTTCATCAAACAATCTGTGCAATTGCCAATTGGTGACAGCCAAAAGTAGATAACAAAATTCAACTAATTTAACTTTGGTAAACTGCAACAAAATCATCCATTTAAAAGAAACGATCTACAAGACTACAACAACACATGCTATAAACAAATAATGAAACAAAAAAGAGTATCTTACATTGGGGCATTTAAACAAACAGGTGGTGTGCATGATAACTTAATAGCTACAAGATCAACATATCACAGTGCAAAGTGCTTCAAACAAACTGAAAATAAAACAGACCCAAATTCATCAATTAGCCAAACAAAAACATATATTAGAAAACCCAACTCAAAATATTGCTTAACTTGACGATCCAAAACAAACCCAGAAAGGGGAAACGAGTGAAATCAAAACAGCAACTAAAATGAAGGTGTAAATTACTTTTATATATCAGAAATTATTGCATAAGGTGATGATTCGTACGACGCACCTGATGTGAAGAAGAATTTTTTGTTTATTGCACAGATTGTTTGATGAAGAAGAGCGCAGAGGGGCTGGATTAGGGCTCGATCGGGACTTGGGAGGGGATGAAGCCGACCGAGAGCGTGGGGGAGGGGATGACCGGCGAACGAGACCGCAAGGGATGAACCGAGAGCGGGTCAGAACCGCAGGGGAGGAACCGAGAGCGCAGCGGGAGGAAGGGGCTGATCGGGTGGGTGGGGTGGGTCAGAAGGGAAAAAAAGATGACTCGGTCAGTCCTTCAGTCCGGGTCAGAACTACCAGTCAGACGAATCAAACGCACTGACTGGCTGACCGGGTCAGCCAGTCAGTGGTCAGACGTTGGGTCAGTAAAATCAAACAGGACCTTAGTGTCTTTGGATTTTACTATTTATTCTTGCTGTTTATGATCGACTAAGAGTTTTTATTAGGTTAGTTGTTCTAGAATATATAAATATAATTGTATATTTGTATATTATGTGCCAAATCCACTAGAGTGCGATGTATTATATATATGTGTGTGTGTGTGTGTATGTATGTATGTATCGTGTATATATAATAATTCAAGCCGAATTAAGCCTAGCAGACCTTTGCTTGTGCTTGGGAAACTGATTCAAGCCGATCAGCTCGTTTACAACTGAGCAGAAGTTCGAACGAGCATTTTTCGAGCAAACTTCGAGCAGGCATCAAGCGACGAGCGCTTTGAACAATCGTAGGCAAATGCGGGTAACAGTCCAGTAATGCAACGATTAAGTAAAGTGGCTAAGCAAACCAGTGTGGGCAACAATTAAGTAATGTGACTGAGTAAACCAACGTTGGTAACAATTAAGTAATGTGGCTGAGTGGACCATCATGGGAGTGAATGCGGCTTAGTAAACACATATATGGGTGAAGCTTACTCATCCGCATTAGCTACACTTGGATTGTAAAGTAGCCAATGCGGATATTGTGGCAATACAAGTAATAGTACCAGTAGCAGTGAGTTATTATTACTGTTGAGATGGGAAATCATGCAAAGTTATTCTATTACTATCTTTGAAAATCACTAGAACTTTAACATATAATATTAGGTTCTAATATGGACCTTGAGCAATATCATAAATTGATAAAAATATGAGCCCTAGAAATAAAGGTGACAAATTTTACACTTTAAAATATTAGACGTATTCGTAAAACTTGTTAAAACATGCATATCATCCCCTAAATAGTAAAAAATATAAAAAATAGGGATTTAGATCTCACCTTCTAAGTAGAACTTGTGAGAAACCCTAACAAGAAGTATGGATGGAGATCTACACATACTCATGTAAAGGTGTCAACTTTATTCATCAAAGTAATGTATAAACACCCAATAAGCATAGAACTAACCTAGATTTATCATTCCATACTTAAAAGTTGATACCTTGCTTGAGTTTTAAACTTTCTCTCTCTAGAAACATAAGTTTTCTATCTCTAGCAGCCCTCTTGTAGAAATGTATGCATGGGACAGTCACCCCTCCTTTTATAGGGGGTTTTAGAGTATTGAACTAGCATTTATGCATCTTTAGCCCTTACATCTTTTTTAAAACATCAAACCAGACCCTTTTTTTAATTTCATTCAAACCGGCCAAATAGAGAGGCGATACACTTTAATGTCGATCGTTCTGTTTATGTAGAAGTTGTAACTATTTTGCTTCTTGTGTTTGATAATGTAAATTTTTATGTCTAATACTATATATATATATAATTAGAATTTAATTAAGGATGTCCTTATTGATTACTATAACAATATAAATATGTTTTTAGATATAAATGAACCGAATGCTTGGAACAATGTAACTCAATATAATAATTATAATTTTTAACATAATATATATTATATTATGGCTTGATAAAATAAATTATTTTACAAATTTGAAGATATCGTCACAAATTAATAGTCATGTCTTGAATTTTTGAAAACTTAAACTACAAGTTATTAAAAAAACATATTAAAAATGGTATAAAAGTTTATTGGTTATTATCACAATAAATGTCAAAATGGATAAATGAAAACAAAAACGTCAGATTGTTTTTTTTTTTGAGATTATGAGAGGTGGAGTAATACAAGTAAATATAAGGTAAAGATGAGTATGTATAGCAACACCCTATTTTTAATACTTGAGAATGACAGCTAACTAATATACGAAGAACATGAAAAAAAAACTCCATGTAAGGTGTTACACTCATGTAAGATTCTACAGTGATTGATATGATTTTAGATCATAAAAGTTGTATGTAATTACCCTATAATGAAAAAAGGAGCGTGATGAACAGTATTTTGGGGCAATTTCGGTATTTTGCTTCTATATCGGGTACTGTGCTTGGCTTTATGAGCGGAAGTTAGCGGTAGGTGGCCGTCGTTCGTGCTTCTCTTCCTCAACCTTCAACCGACCAAGATGCGCCTATGTAGGCGTTTGGTGGTTGATGGTTTTGTTTGTGGGTGGCGGTTCCGGTGGAGCCCTCAATCGTCGTCGTCTGTGTAAAGGGGCTTGGATCTGTGGGCTCCGACATCGCCAACAATCTATTGGCCGCCTTTGGTGGCGTTTGCGTAACCCTCAGCTCTGTCTTAGATCTGTCGGCTTGGATGCCACCGGTGGTCTGTCGACCGCCTTCGGTGGCGTCCACGTGATCCTGAGCTCCCATCCTGCGCATCTTTAACTCGATGATGACGGATATTGATGCGTCTGAGAGCCCTATTAGTTTTTCGCTGATGCGTTTCGAGATCCGGCGTTGGTGATGTTACTGGCGTCCGCGTGATCCTCTTTGATTCATAGGGTCTTTCTGCGATGACTAGAACTCTTTTCAGGTACTTCAGCTTGATGACGATGAACCTATGTTCATCTAAGAGTCTTTTCTTTTGGGGCATCTTAGATAGATGATGATGAATGTGAATTCATCTGAGATCCTACCTTTTAAGTGGTACATATAGTCGATGATGATGGATGCATGTTCATCTGAGACCATAGTTAATGAATCTTAGGTCGATGTTTATAAATGTGGATTTATCTCAGGCCATTCTCTTATGTGGAACAGTTGGTCCTTGATGATGGATGCATGTTCATCCATGATGGTTGATGATGATTAGTCGTTGTGTCTCTGGCATGTTAGCTTTTCTTTCGATATAACCCTGATTTTTGGTCGATGATAACGACAATGGCTTATTTGAGTGTTTCTGCTGGTCTCTTTGTTAGTTGGGGTTTATCATGATTGTCCCTGATCTAAACCTTAATTTTTAGCTGATTATGCTAATGAAGGCAACATCGGAGGGCCAATTGAAACTATTTTGTTATGTTTGTGGATATGCAGGCATGCCAATTCTCAAAACCAACTATGATTTGGATGGTTTCATTTGAGATGTTATGGATTATTGTTCTCCGACGAGTGCATATCGTGGCCTGTCGATTTTCTTTTATATGGGTATCTCTACACTTGACCATTGTCAACGCCGGGGACTCACTACCCCCATGAGGTTAATGGTGGGGTGGCGATGTTACTGATATTGATCTGCTCGGTGTCGATGACGACGAGTTCTTGCTCATCCAAGACTGAGTATGTTTGGGTATGTTGTTTCAGTTTTTTTCCAGCCGTGGCTATGATTAGAATGCAACCGTGTTGGTTGCAATGGCTTGGCGACAGTTTACAGCACGCAGCCACAACCAAATGGCGGTTCTGAACCCGATTCCGGTTGCTTTATAACCGTTGAAATTAAATTTTTGTATAAACATGGGTGATGGGCGATGACGATTAGCAAATAGCCTTTAACATTGTCGTTTTGGCGTGGTAAACAGTTAGTTTGCAGCCACAACAAATTGGCATTTCCGAACCCTCTTTCAAGTTCTTTAAGCGTCGATTCAACCACGCCGCGCTTCGCGGTGGGAAAACAACTAGTTAACTAAACCAAGTAATTTACAATATTTATGTTTGTGAGGATATTACATGACTTGCGCATGTGTGAGTAATACCTAAAAAAACAAATTTTATTCATTATTTTTCTTTTTAATTTTCAACATACACGAATAAACATGATGCTTATATCATTTTCTTATAAATTATAATTAAAAAAATACGCACACATCCCGAGACCAAAAAAAACACCATGTGCCCCGATGGTGCTAGCGCATGCATCTATAGGCCGCGCGAGTTCGAGGCAAGCTTATCAATTTATTTAGCCCCCACCTCATTCACATTTTCACTTTAGCCCCCACCTCATTCACATACAAACATGAACATGAAGTTAATGATAAATACAACCATCAACAACATAAAAAATAAAATAAACATCATGAAACAAAAAGGGTTGATGGCACCTTAATAGTCTAAGAAACTCCTCTTGAGGCAAGTTGTGTTGCTGTCTTCGATTTCGCATGTCCTTTTGCTAGTCATATAATTTAATGCATTTTACCTTTATAAATCCCTCATCTCCAAATGTGTTGCTTCAATTTGGGGTTCTTCATTAGAAATCATGTAATTAAAGTTAAATGATCCAAAAGTTTTAATGTCTTTAAAGAAATTATTAACGTAAAATTTTTTGAATCATTCCCCTTCCACCACTAGAATTTCATAATGATTAACCTTTCACCTGACATGATCAAAACCAAACAGTTATAAACACAATTAAAGTAAATCTCTTACAGATCATCATATTTAATCGAAAATTTAAGACCCGAATGATAATATAGAGCACCTCTGTATATAAATTATTTACCCTAGGATTGAATTGCATTTCCCAAAGTTCAGAAGGAGGGGCGATAAAGCGATGATGGTGCAATGGTGGTGCTATGGACTATGAGATGTAAAGAACTGGCAATGACGATGAAACCCGTAAAGTCATATTTCTTTATTATAACAACTAAATCAACCAGTTCCATGTCGTAAGAGTGCAAATCATTACAACAAACAACTCACAACCTCAACTTGACATACAATATAAATAACAAACAGATGCTTACAATGAAGATGAGGTTCTTGTTAAATGATTCTCAAGCTAAATCGATGGCCGGTGGCGGTGAAGATAGGAGCGCCGGAAGGTAGAATCTATTACTTCTCCCTCTTTGCTTGTGTGCCTATTAAATAAGAAGGATGTTGGCCCGATTATAAGGGGAAGGTTACCGATTTACAAGCAACGTGGGGAGGTTGACAGAACCCCTTGAAAACCGTCGATAACCGTTTGGTAACCGCCGTAACCGTCGATAACCGTTTGGTAACCGTCGTAACCGTCGAGTTTAAACGGTCAGGATTTGATTTCAGCATTTTTCAACGGACAAGATCAATTCTACCAGCGGTTACACTCACCGCTAGTAATATAATACATAATTTGACTCAAATGCTTCAGGATGCCCACTACGATGCCAGTCTTCCAACCGATTTGCAGATAAAGACAGAAACTAAGTAGTTGAATGAGCATTACACAAAAAGGTATTTTGCTACTATCTATAATATCGAAAATTGAGAAAACCTACGTTTCACATGTTCAAATGACTAAGAAAGATCTGAAGTAAGTTAATAAAGATTCACGAACGGTGAATTAGAGATGATGGAGTTAAATATTATAACTAGACAAGATCAGTGATAAAATAAATTAGCTTATGAGTGTGGAATTGTGGATGATATATTTCATGAACAAATGAATCACTACCCTCAGAGGTGGTTTTCTATGGAAATAATTTACTGGGCCGTCAGGTTTGACTACCCAAACTATAAATAACACTCATGTGTTATCACAAAGAGAACACAAGCATACATTAATTCTTGTATCGATCACTCAACATTTGAACGCAATCAGGTTCAAGAAAAACATGGGAGCGGGTGGCCGGATGTCGGACTCATCTGATCAAGTGAAAGACATCCTGAAACGTGTACCCATCGATCCACCATTCACGTTGAGTGATCTGAAGAAAGCAATCCCACCCCATTGCTTTGAGCGATCCGTCATCCGTTCATCCTACTATGTTGTTCATGACCTTATTATTACCTACGCCTTTTACTTCCTTGCAAACACTTACATCCCCCTTCTCCCCGCTCCCTTCGCTTACTTAGCATGGCCCGTTTACTGGTTTTGCCAGGCTAGCATCCTGACTGGCTTATGGGTGATTGGTCATGAGTGTGGTCACCATGCCTTTAGTGAATACCAGTGGGTTGACGACACTGTTGGCTTCATCCTCCATTCTGCTCTTTTCACACCTTATTTCTCTTGGAAGTACAGCCATCGAAGTCATCATGCCAACACAAACTCGCTGGATAACGATGAAGTTTACATTCCTAAACGTAAGTCCAAAGTCATGATCTATTCCAAACTTCTTAACAACCCACCTGGTCGAGTCTTCACTTTGGTTTTTAGGTTGACCCTAGGATTTCCTTTATATCTCTTGACTAATGTTTCTGGGAAGAAATACAAAAGATTTGCCAACCATTTTGATCCGTTGAGTCCCATTTTCACCGAGCGTGAACAAATTCAGGTTCTGCTATCCGATGTTGGTATTCTTGCAGTATTATATGCGGTTAAGCGTCTTGTAGCAGTCAAAGGATTCACTTGGGTGCTGTCCATGTATTTAATTCCTGTGATAGGTGTTCATGCTTTCTTTGTTTTGATCACTTATTTGCACCACACCCATCTCTCCTTGCCGCATTATGATTCTACCGAGTGGAACTGGATCAAAGGAGCATTATCGACGGTCGACAGAGATTTTGGATTTCTAAATAGGGTGTTCCATGACGTTACACACACTCACGTATTGCATCATTTGATCTCATACATTCCACATTACCATGCAAAGGAAGCTAGAGACGCAATCAAACCTGTTTTGGGTGATTATTATAAGATTGATAGGACTCCAATCTTTAAGGCAATGTGGAGAGAGGCTAAGGAGTGCATGTACATTGAGCCTGATCAAGATAGCAAGCACAAAGGTGTGTACTGGTACCATAAATTGTGATCAATGACGCAAGGCAAATCATGTATTCTGACGTTCCTGATCACCTTTAATTTGTTTATCTAGAATAACTTGTCTTGAAGCAAAGTTTCCGATTGTCCTTGATTGAACTATTATACAAAATGTGTTTGTTAAACCATTATGTGACTTAATTTGTTTATGTGTTACATGAATCTTTCCAATTATGAGACAATCATGATCAGTATCACATATGAATAAGAACCACATGATATAATAGATTGAGATTAAAAATATATGAAATCAAATATTCGATATACAGTCCAACTAAGAAAGTCAGAACATACAAACGTAAACCTGCAAATTACCTATTATGGTGCAATTAAATTACCCCCCTCCTCTCTCACTGGGGTTTTCTACCTCAGGTTGATTGTTTTCTCCCTGCACCACCCGACACCATCACCACCGATGTTAAAGACTCACCAAATCTCCACTTCCTGTGATTCTCTAGGCTAAATACAAAAGTGTGTGTCTTCTATCTCTAAATATTCAAAGCTTTATGTAATCAACTCGCTACAATCAGTCATCCCATTGATGCATGTGTGAACTTGGTTCATCATTTAAAACCTTTGCTACAACGCTTAAGACAGTCACCCCTAGACCTTTCTTTTGTGATCTTTTGTTTTAGGCAGAAAGTCATAATTCGTTCTTGCAATTTATCCATGGCTCCGTCGTCGCTCCTTTGCCTCAAGCAGCCTTCATTGCTCAACAAAACAGGTATGCCTTCATTACTCATAATGGCAAGGGGGTTCTCGTGGTGGTAGCATGTAGAGTTCATAATTAGATGCTAGGGACGTTTGACTTTTTGCGAAAACTTCTGCACATGTGAAAACTAATGAAGTTTGCAAAAACTTTGGAGTATGCAAGAACTTTGAAGAAGACGCTAATGTGTGAAAACTTCCAATGCAAGAACTATAATAACTAGTTTTATACCCGTCCAGTGGTCGGGTGTTTTAAACACTTAATGACATATGTATTTTTCTTTACATTCTTAGCAAAAAGAATACTTGTTTAAGATTAAATTACAACTCATTTAATTTATAAGTTAAAAAAACTAACAATACTAAAAGAAACTATAAAAAAATCTCCATATTATGCAAGGTGAAAAAAATATCATTTGAAAATATACAACATATAAAGTCACCATAAATGCAATATATGCAGTGTGAAGAAAAAAATAAAACAAAGTGAACTAAGAAATAAGGCTTATGATATTATATATAGAATTTGACCTAAACAACATAAAAAAACAAAACGAACTAATATGACAGAGTATGTTAAGGTCTAAAGAAGATATATAATGAATACATCAGATCCCTAAACAAATAAACCAACTCACCAAGCATAATGGATCATGGATTGACCCATTTAAGGGGTCCACCTAATTAATTCGTGGATTTAACTCTTTGACCCAACCAATTGATTGTCCTAAGCCAATATACACCCTCAATCCCAAATTAAGCACAATTATCGACTCTTTAAGCCTTGTTCCATCTGCATTGTATGTCGTTGTGGTGGACGAAAGACCTGGTGCATCATAGTCAACTCTTGTAATCATACGGCATATAACCATGCTTTTATTTTCCCATCATTTGTGTTGAGATGTTTAACATATTAACAAATTATATAAAAAAAGAAGACAATAGCGACCATGGGCAGGACCAACCCAATGCATTAAACTGCATGTAAGTTCAATTTTCATTACTGTTATTGTCTGATAGGTATAGAACATGTGAAGAGAGAAGACAAAAATCATCAATAGTGTTAAATGTGTTAGTTCAGCATTTAGATTTCAGGTATTGAAGAAAATCTTGAATATATTTTCTATACTATATTGGTAAACAGAATGAAAACAATGGCTGTAAAATTTCACCACATACTATATTTTAACGCCTAGGATACGTGAAATCCATAAAGACAATCAGGTTCTTTGGTTGACCATTGCGTTAAAGAAAACATCTCCAACAGGAAAACATTGTAACAAAAATCTTATAATAACTTCAAGAAATAACAAAAGTAGACTAACCTCTTTCATCATGTTTTGGTCGTACTTCCTCCAAAAAGGATGAAACTTCACCTGCAGCTATAGAAGACAAACCATATATCAAGATAGGGGCCATGAAATGAACAGGATAAGTAATTTATCAAAATAAGTTATAGTCTAGGTGTAGGGTTGACTACTTAACCAACTATATTTTCTTTTAAATATTGTGATAATAAATATATTTAGTACAATTTATTAATTGTCATAAACAATGTTTTTAAAATCGGACCGGACAGTGAACCGGACGCCTTACCGGTTCACTGTCCGGTTCACTGGTCGGACCGGTTCAACCGGTCGGACCGTATATAAGAACCGGACCATATTTATGTAAAAATTACAAAAAAATAAAAAATTTTATAAAAAAGCCGGTTCAACCGGTCCGGTTACCGGTCCGACCGCCGGTTCGACCGGTTCAACCGGTCCGACCGCCGGTTCGACCGGTTCAACCGGTCTGACCACCGGTTCACTGTTAAACCGGTTTTAAACACCGAACCGGACCGGACCGGATTGAAGTCCGGTTCCCGGTCGAACCGGTCGGACCGGCCGGTCCAGTCCGGTTTTCAAAACATTGGTCATAAATATTAACACAATAATCAATGAATGAAGAAACATGCAAGTCTGGTAGGATCTGTAATTGAAATTGAAACATAATTCTCTCATAAAAAATTATCAGTTTTGGTTGTCACGCACAACCCGTAAATTAACAATTCTAGCTATAAACTTTACCTTCTTATACAAAGGTGCAGGTCTATTAACATATGCGCTCAACAAACCAAATAGAAAGACATATAACACCAACATGTCTCATTCAGATTCCTTAGAAACTCATGTAACCACCTTTTTGGTGTTGAGTTCACCTCCTGCTCATTATAGTTATTCCCCACACCGGAATCTTCATCAAACTCTGATTTGGAGCCTCTGATAACATCAAAATAAACCTGCCAAATGAAGATGATAAGCATAAATAGTTTTAGAAAGGTAATATATAATTAGAAGCAAACATAGTTTAATGAACACCATAGGCATTAATAGTTTAAAGAAAGTAGTAAAAAGTACATCAACAGTGAAACTTTGAGAAATTAGGAGCATTAGACCTCATTTCAGTAAGGGTGTTAACATATATTCGATAACATACCTTAGATTAGATAATAGAAGACCATGAGTTACTACCTCATATAGCTCATATAGCTCCTTTTGCAAAGCAGATCATACTAAAGAACCTGGTTACCAATTGTTAAGTGATTGACAACCAACTAACATATAAAAATATTATAATTTACCTTTTGTTACAGTCTCCTAACTGAAATGATAATATGACCCAAATCTGCAACAAAGCTTTCCCAGCGTTAGTCTTTAAAAACGATCGGTTAGTTTCCAATCGATGCTACAATGATCGATCTTACTCTAAAGGTAGATAATCATGATAATTTCAGATTTATAACCTGTTATCCTTCTTATTATGGTTTCATAGCATTTGTTACATCCAGTCTCCATAAACTGTTCTTCTGAATTAGTAAAATAGCTAATTCTTGTTTCAAAAAATAACATATTATTGTGATGTGTGTTTTATGATCTCAATCCAAAAAGAATTAAATGCCACTTTTATTGTTTTATATCTACTCAATATGAATTTGCCAAACATGATACTGTTTACTATAGTAATTATTGAAACCAATTTGCAGCAGTGATGCATCTTCATTAAATAATCTGATCTAATTGTTCTTGTGGAATCAACTATATCTCATCTTCATGAACAATCACAAGTTTTGAAAGACTTACCAAAACTGCTACTACTATGTTCTCTTCACCAGCAATATCGAACTTCATTGTGTCATATGATCAGACAACTTGTGTGCATTATACTTCAGTGAAATTTAGCAATTATAATGAATGACTGGTATGCCCAAAACGCCTGATTCATTGAAATATTAGACAATATTTTGAACTTAAAATCGATATAGTTTAAAATCATAAATTCCATGATTATAATTTAGCATGATAAATTGTTTTAGGATGTTTTACATCTTCTATATTTCAGCATATAGATTTAAAAAAGTAGACTTTAGATAGGACCTTGAAGACGATTAATCGACAACATGCAAAAAAGAGAAATTGATAAAGAATTGAACAAATCCATTATGCATAAACACAGATTACAAATAAAAAAATAGTAAAACCGGAAAGAACGAACCGGTTACCGTCTGAGCTAACTGAGAAATTGGCTATAAAGGGGGAAGCCGGCAACTGATTAATCTGAGACTTGAGGTGTAACTCTTGAAAAATAGATCCATCCTTTGTTGCACTGTCATTCTGGAATCAATTCAAATTTGATATGCTAATAAAGTGGTATATCAACATAATAGGAATTAATAAGTAAGAAAACGAAGCCCTAAACCGATAGTAGGATATGTTTCCTATCAGTTCAAGAACTCTAGAGAGATGTTACAACAAACACAATCAATTAGTAACCACAAAAATGGAATCGAAGTTAACATGATTTTTAGGGTTGATGCGTGCTAGACTACCTAAATAAAACTAACAAAAATTGATTCTAAACTAGACACTGAAAAGCTTTAAATTTATAAAACTAAGACTAAGACTCTATCCTAAGCAAAACAACCGGCAGTGTACCGGTCAATTGCAGAATAACTTTAAAGTCCGAGTTAAAGAACCCAAAGATTTCTGTATGGAAAACGTAAACTAAACTTACCTAAGACTCGACTAAAAATACTAAATGAAAGTAAATGGGGGATTTGTTTTAAATTACTTTAAAAGAACTAAAACTGGACAGAAAACAAGGACTTGACTAGATTTAAATCAGGAGAAGAAAACACTACCTAGGCAAGAATCCTATACATGTTTTGGCTTTTCTTCTAACGGTTTTGGAAATACTTGTATAACCGGGATCTGAAGATACTAACTTAAAAGGGACCTAGAGAAACCTCGACACTTTCAAGGGAAGCAACTAGATAAACCTAATAAGCAGATAAAACACGGTTAATGGATTCCCCTCACAGGTTCTCCAACTATGCTAACAGGGCACCCGAAAGACACTCTACCTCACGGCGCAAGTGACTCAATACCCTAAGACAGACACTCTACCTCACAGCGCGAGCGGTCCTAAGGCAAGGGGATAGATATCGGTTGACTGATCAGACTCGGTAAACAAGATGTGAAGGGTAAACTAGACAGAACTCCTCACAGAGACTCTAACCTAGCAATCGCACCACACTAGACAAACCGATAACCTATCAACTTCACAGTATTAAGATTAGTTGCATATTTAGTTAGTCAATTTCAAGACAAATCATTCCAGTGACTCACTACGTCTAGCAAATCATCCAAAAATTGCAAACATATAGTAAACGACCTAGCATGCACCTATTCTATGACAGACAATCACCAAGGCACACGTGGAATGATAAATCACTACTCAAAACTGATCTAAACACACGTCCACAACTGATCATTCAAACCAATATCTTCTCATTAGTAATTAAACACAATCATTGTTCCAAAAACCGATAAAATTCATAATCAAACATGCATATTCATCAAAACCTAGGTAGCTACAGAAGTTTAGCCTCTAAACATGATCAAAGCAGAAGTATAAGTCATGAAAGAAGTCATTGATTACAAAGGAATGAAAACTATGAAGAGAAACGTAAAAACCGGGACGATTAGGTCTTCGATTCTTCAATTCCTAGCTCCAAATCTCCAATCCTTTGCTTCTTGGTGTGGAAATCGCCTCTCTGATCGTCTGGAAGTCGGGGCTCCCTTTGTAGAATGTGTTAAACATTTTATTTAAATGTAAAAATTAGGGTTTGGCCGCGTTCTCTCTCTTCGCGCAGCGCGTACAGTATAACAAAGCTGGGCGCGCACCGCTAAGGGACAAAATAGTCGGGGGCCGCGATCTCTCTCTTCGCGCAGCGCGTACATAGTGGGTAGTCGTGCGCGCAGCGCGAAGACCCTATTTCTCTGCAATTTTTCTTTATTTTTCAAGTTTAACAACTTGCAACTCCTTCACTTGTCCAATGCCCTCGTTCCGACTCGTTTTCCATTCCTTCCTGCATCCAAACACCTGCAAATGACAAATAACGAAAACATTAACTTATTCTAATAAAATTAAACACAATAGACGAATAACGACTCAAAACCCGATTCTAAAAACATATGTGTTTTGCAACACATCAAACATCCCCACACTTGACTCTTTTTTGTCCCTGAAAAAGTATTATGCTATGGAATCATAATCGGGTTTAAATCCGGTTCTCAAAAAATTCAAGTTAACGGCTTATATTAAGATCTAATAACATGTTGACCGCGATCACAGGTATATTTGTCCACTTAAACCCAACCGCCGATCATTCAGGTCCCCAATCGTATTGCAATTAAGTTCAAGTATTTGATTAATTCATTATGGGTCTCACACTTCGGTACCTATTCCCGCTTCAAGCTTTCTAGGCACAGAATAAATCAAATTTTTAAGATTTTTCTACCACCGTAACCCACTACCCAACTGTAATCCCTCTATCTCTAGATGGAATTTGTTTGTGCCCTTTTTGGCATCTTTTCTGAGCTTTTCTCAATATATATTATTTTTTGAGCATTGCCTTATTATACTTAATTCTCAGAGGCGTTGCAAGCAAGAGTCACCATCCCCCGCAACCAACGCATGAGCCTTAAGCTTATTATACCCAATTCCTAGAGGTGTTGCAAGCAAGAGTCACTATCCCCCGCAACCAACGCATAGGCTTCAGGTTTTTAAAATTTTAAGTTCATTATTCTCTTTTTTTTTTAGCTCAATATATGGGTGGATTTCCTAAAGGCGCCGCCTGTTAAAGCGTGCCTGCTAGAAAAACTACAGCTGGGTCTTAACCTACAGTGGTACCCTTTATACTGTCTACGGTTTTGGCTTCCAATGGTGAGAACCCACAAAACTTAATAATGTTTAATTAAGTGTACTAGAATACTCCTAGGATAACCTTACAAGATCAGCTGGGCCTACCCGCACATCCCAAATCAGACATGTTTTTAATCAGTTATTCATCTTATATGTGTGCTATTTGAAAAACCGAACACCTGATTTTTTCTATCATTTTCCATTTTTTAATATATGCAAACATCAAAATCAGGGACTTTTTTTTGTTTTTTTTTAAGACTCAAATAAACAGACCAAAATAATAAAACTAACTAAACACACTCAAATATTAAAGACTGACTGACTCAATTAAATTAAACCTAAGACACATGTCTTCCTATCCCCACACTTAAATTTAACATTGTCCTCAATGTGGAAATTAAAAAGAAAGACATAAATAAGAAGAGTTTTGGAAAAGACTTAGCTGGTAATAAGCAGATTCCATCTGTGCACAGTCTGAATACAAAACCTCTGATCGTATAGCATTTCATTCGCGATCAGGAATCACTGGTTGCCTCCTTAAAAAGTGTTGGATATATTCACCCGAATGGAGATTGAGTACGGGTGAATTATTCCAAACCTGCAAAACAAACACTCTACCAGGCAAACACAGCATCAAACAGACTCAATAAAATAAATAATCTGACTCAACAAACAGGGGAAAACAAATAAAACTTACCTGGTAGCATCCTGGTCAGGTGTCAAATTGCAACCGAATAATCGTTTCCCTGCAAACACTTAACAAGACACGAAAAACAAAGCACACGAAACACAAAAACCGACACAAACTACCTAAAACTCAAGCAAACCAACTCTACAAACTCTACAAACGGGTCTCTACCCAAATACTATCTTCCAAGATCAACTTACGGGGGATCATGAAGACCCAGCTCACCCCCGAAACTAACAACCTCACATCCAAACTCACCACTAAACAAGAAACCACCAAATTCAGAATCAATCAAATCACAACAATCCCCACACTTGGGTTTTGCTAATGGTGGCGGTTCTCTATCAAACTCTAACATCCCCACACTTGGGGATTTGCTATCCTCAACCACAAACTTCTCAAATTCACAATCAACTAACTCATCATCACTTTCACAAACTCGTATAAACTCATCCACCACTCGATCTAACTCATCCTCCTCCTCAACCGAATACACTCTCTCATTCTCCATCATCCTATCATCCACCTCACACGAATTGATCAAGGACACCGACTCTTTCAGAATACTAGGGCCCCTAATCGATTTGGCAACCTCAAACACTACACTCTCCTCTCCCACATGAAGTGTGATCTCACCCTTAAACACATTAATGTTAGCTTTAGCAGTACACAAGAAGGGTCTACCTAGAATGATAGGAACTCGTTCATCAGCCTCCATGTCTAACGCTACAAAGTCCACGGGGAACACAAACTTACCAACCTTAACCAATAAATTCTCTACAATTCCCCGCGGATGCTTAACAGATTTATCAGCAAGGGAAAGTGTCATGCGCGTTGGGCTCAACTCACCTAAACCTAGCTTCTCATACAAGGAATAGGGCATAAGATTGATACTAGCTCCTAAATCCGCCAACGCGTGGCATTGAACTTCACTACCAAACAGACATGGGATTGTGAAGACCCCGGGATCTGCCAATTTCTCCGGTAGTTGGTTCATGACCACCGCAGAACACTCACCTGACAAGGAAACACTCGAAATTTCACCTAGTTTGCTTTTATTCTTCAAAAGGTCTTTCAAAAATTTAGCATACCTAGGCATCCACTTAATTACCTCTATGAACGGGAGATTGACCTTCAATTGTTCAAACAAATCCAAAAAGTGCCTGTAATCCTTTTCATACTTTTGATTCTTAAGCCTATCGGGAAACGGAGACGGGAATGATCAATCACCGGAGAACGCTCAAACACACTAGGCTTCCTAACAGCACTATCCCCAGAGGGATTCTCTACTACCTTCTCAAACATGACCTCCTCAACTATAGGGCCTCTCACCTCATCTAGCTGCCTGCCCGACCTAGTTGTAATGGCCTTAACATGTGCATTCGGGTTCTGTTGAGTATTACCGGGCAACTGACCTTGGGGCCTCTCATATAACCTTCTAGCTATATCCCCTACAGTCCTCTGAAGATCTAGGAAAGCTGATTGCTGATTTTTCAATAAGATATCATGTTCAGCTAGAATCTGCTGCGTCTTAGCATCCTTAACCACTAACTGAGTCAACAGATTCTCTATCCTACTCAACTCTCCACTATTCTGCCCTGACTGACCACCTGAACCACTACCCTGCCCCTGGTTTTGATTAGAATTCTGTGAGAAACCTGGGGGAGCACCTGAAGAACGCCAGTTGTTCTGATTTCTCCAACCGGAGTTATAAGGATTGTTACCTACATAACTGGCTTGCTCTTGACCTATCAAAGGGCACTCACTAGTGGCATGGTCACCTCTACATAGCTCACACCTATCAACCTTCTTTTTCAGCTCTCTAACCTCACGAACTAGGCTATCAAGAGCAGCAGCCACACTAGTATCCATGGTGACATGGTGAACTCCTCGGGATGAGGTACCAGTGGCAGGACTGGAATTCCTGTTTCCAGACCGCTGCTCATGTTCTGCTTGGGCAAAACTCTCAAACATCTCATTACATTCATTCACATTTTTCTTACCCATGAGATGCCCACCCGCAGACGTGTCAAACCTAGCTCTCGTCTCATAATTCAACCCATTGTAAAACTTTTCTACCAAAGCCCATTCAGACAAACCATGCTGGGAGCAACGACTAAGGAGGTTTTGAAACCTCTCCCAAGCACGATAGTAAGGCTCATCGGGCTCCATCCTAAACGAATGTATCTCATCTCTAAGCCTAGATGCCTTGGCCGGCGGAAAATATTTATGAAGAAAACGCTCACGAAGAGCCGGCCAGGTGGTGAAAGTACCAGCTGCATGAGATTCGAGCCAAGTGGCGGCTCGATCAGCAAGTGAAAAGGGAAACAGCTGTAAAAAGATGGCATCATCAGACGCACCCTGCAACTTAAAAGTTCTACCTATTCGCTCTAAGCGACCTATGTGTGCAGGGGCGTCCTCATCCTCTCGTCCGTGGAACTGACAGTTATTAGTGATAGCTGTCATGACGTAGGATGGGATCTGCCAGGAGTTATCATTAGCAATGGTAGGAAGTATGATTGGATTGCTAACTCCTGTGAAGCCATTGGTGGCTTGCTGATGAACAGTCTGATTTTCAGCCATATATGTGTGTGGTGAACTAGGTGGGCTAGAATCTGCAGAAGAAGTAGAAGAAGGTGCTGTAGGAAAAGGTGTAGAATCAAAAACAGAAAAAGAAGAAGTACCACCCTTAAATTTGGGCAACGCAAGCTGCAAATCTTGATCCGGAGGTGGTCCTTGTGATCTCAAGCGGGGCATAAACCTGCAAACACAAAATTAAAAATTGTAAGACTGACTCAAACAAATAAAATAAAAACAAATAGAATTAAAAACAAACTAATTTAAAAAAAACACTTAGCACAGATAGCAATTAAATCAAGTAAGTCTAATTAACGCAATCGCCAAGAAATCCCCGGCAACGGCGCCAAAAACTTTGATGCGTGCTAGACTACCTAAATAAAACTAACAAAAATTGATTCTAAACTAGACACTGAAAAGCTTTAAATTTATAAAACTAAAGACTAAGACTCGATCCTAAGCAACACAACCGGCAGTGTACCGGTCAATTGCAGAATGGCTTTAAAGTCCGAGTTATCGAACCCAAAGATTTCTGTATGGAAAACGTAAACTAAACTTACCTAAGACTCGACTAAAAATACTAAATGAAAGTAAATGGGGGATTTGTTTTAAATTACTTTAAAAGAACTAAGACTGGACAGAAAACAAGGAATTGACTAGATTTAAATCAGGAGAAGAAAACACTACCTAGGCAAGAATCCTATACATGTTTTGGCTTTTCTTCTAACGGTTTTGGAAATACTTGTGTAACCGGGATCTGAAGATACTAACTTAAAAGGGACCTAGAGAAACCTCGACACTTTCAAGGGAAGCAACTAGATAAACCTAATAAGCAGATAAAACACGGTTAATGGATTCCCCTCACAGGTTCTCCAACTATGCTAACAGGGCACCCGAAAGACACTCTACCTCACGGCGCAAGTGACTCAATACCCTAAGACAGACACTCTACCTCACAGCGCGAGCGGTCCTAAGGCAAGGGGATAGATATCGGTTGACTGATCAGACTCGGTAAACAAGATGTGAAGGGTAAACTAGACAGAACTCCTCACAGAGACTCTAACCTAGCAATCGCACCACACTAGACAAACCGATAACCTATCAACTTCACAGTATTAAGATTAGTTGCATATTTAGTTAGTCAATTTCAAGACAAATCATTCCAATGACTCACTACGTCTAGCAAATCATCCAAAAATCGCAAACATATAGTAAACGACCTAGCATGCACCTATTCTATGACAGACAATCACCAAGGCACACGTGGAATGATAAATCACTACTCAAAACTGATCTAAACACACGTCCACAACTGATCATTCAAACCAATATCTTCTCATTAGCAATTAAACACAATCATTGTTCCAAAAACCGATAAAATTCATAATCAAACATGCATATTCATCAAAACCTAGGTAGCTACAGAAGTTTAGCCTCTAAACATGATCAAAGCAGAAGTATAAGTCATGAAAGAAGTCATTGATTACAAAGGAATGAAAACTACGAAGAGAAACGTAAAAACCGGGACGATTAGGTCTTCGATTCTTCAATTCCTAGCTCCAAATCTCCAATCCTTTGCTTCTTGGTGTGGAAATCGCCTCTCTGATCGTCTGGAAGTCGGGGCTCCCTTTGTAGAATGTGTTAAACATTTTATTTAAATGTAAAAATTAGGGTTTCGCCGCGTTCTCTCTCTTCGCGCAGCGCGTACAGTATAACAAAGCTGGGCGCGCACCGCTAAGGGACAAAATAGTCGGGGGCCGCGATCTCTCTCTTCGCGCAGCGCGTACATAGTGGGTAGTCGTGCGCGCAGCGCGAAGACCCTATTTCTCTACAATTTTTCTTTATTTTTCAAGTTTAACAACTTGCAACTCCTTCACTTGTCCAATGCCCTCGTTCCGACTCGTTTTCCATTCCTTCCTGCATCCAAACACCTGCAAATGACAAATAACGACAATAGAAGAATAACGACTCAAAACCCGATTCTAAAAACATATGTGTTTTGCAACACATCAAGGGTTTATGGTGACGAACTTTGAGAGCGATGTTGTAGCATCGACACTTTAAAACATCAAAGCCATTTTCTTATCTTCATCTTCTTCATCTGAAATGTATAATCAGAGGCACCAATTGTCGATCTTAGTTGTAATAAAAACTTCCGGTAAAGCAGGAACAATGTGGACGAGAATATCGGATGAGGGGTGTAACCGCCGGTGCCAACCACACCTCCAAATACGACGGAATGTGGAGAGAGAGATGGGAGCAAGAACAAACTGCCAATGAAAGCTGCTGCAAGTTTATAAGCACAAAATCAAGCAGTTGCCACCGCCTGAATCGGAGGACGTGTGCAATCCGATGTTCACGTTGTAACTTCTTGTAACTGCGGCTTCTAGAAGCAATTTGTAGCATTTAAACGGCTGGGATCGAAGGATTGGTAATTTGAATGGCTGTGATTTCTTCAAAACGGTGGTTTTTTATTTACGGGCAATATACTATATAGAATGTGCGAAAACTACAACATGCATGAACTTATGTATTTTGCAAAAATTTTGTTCCCTTCGAATTCTGTTTTTATAAATAGGTTTGTATATTTGTATTTTTGTAACACTTTCATTTCCATATCTGTATTCATACACTTTTGAGATAAAAACAGCTGAAGTTTAATTTACTTCATTGTGTATGATTATTTTGATACATTTCAATTTATTAAATACTGTTAATCATGTATTAGCATGAGATTACATTGACTCCGCCTGTGTAATTCTATTTTTGATCCTAATTTAGTAAGATTTAAGAGAACTCTACTGATGAACTTTACATAGGATATACTAGCAAGGGGTAGATGTGAACATGAACTTTACATCCTTGAACAAGGTCACATGGCTAGTGCACGTGTCATAGTTTAGGTACGTCTTATGAACATTGGCATAAATGCCTAGGGCATGTTTGTTTTACCAAATAAGTTTTGATGTTACCATTTATAAAAACTCCAAAACGTTCTTTACACATGTTGGATTTAGTACATTATTTGTGGGGTCGGCCCTATTGTTTCCAACAATGGTTTTCTTTATTATTTAATATACATTGATGAGCCAAAGTCATTATAGCCCAGCGGCATCTTGGTGGTGGGATAAGACTTAGGGCCTATCAGGTTATGGGTTCGAATCTCACAAAGGGGGGTTTTTCTCATAATTATGAGTTTCCTCCTGAATTGGTGACTTGATGGTGGAATATGATCGCGTGGTAACACTGGTGGCACGATGATACTCCAGTGATCCGTGAGTGATTCCAATTTAGCCGTTCAAATATATATATATATATATATATATATATATATATATATATATATATATATATGTTGATGATTATTCTCAATTCACTTGGTTTTATCCTCTAAAAGCCAAGTTTGATCTTTTATAATATGTTTGTGGCTTTTTGCGGTTTGTTCACACACAACTTTTAATTTTTAAAGTTAACAAAGGAATGAAATCTATCAACGATTGTGCTCGACAAATGATAGGGGAACATGGGATTCATCATCGCATCTTTTTCACTTATACGCCACAAAGTGGTCGAGCCGAACGCAAAAATCAGCACATCACTAAAACCGGTTATGCCATACTCTTTTATGCATATGCTCCCACTTCTCTTTAGGTGGATGTTTTTTTGTTTCAGCTACGTACATTATTATTAGGTTTCCA
Source organism: Flaveria linearis (assembly GCA_024085815.1). Taxonomy (NCBI): domain Eukaryota; kingdom Viridiplantae; phylum Streptophyta; class Magnoliopsida; order Asterales; family Asteraceae; genus Flaveria; species Flaveria linearis. Next base: position 72,106,327 of record CM044001.1, read on the forward strand.
TCTTGGTCACTTGCAAATAATTCTCCACACTATGAAGTGTCAGACATTAACTTGTCCTTACACTATGTTTGCAGTTCAGTGGGTCTGTCTTTTGATACATGACCCATGTGAGCCACACTACCATGCCATGAAACGCATACTCCGCTACAATCCTAGGTAATCTTTATCATGGTCTATTATTATGTGTGTTAGCTATTTATCGTTTGGTCTCTTACACTTATGCACACTAGGCTGGGTGGCTCAGGGTCCTGTGTCTTCCTCGATGACAATGTGGTGCCGTGATCATCCAAATGCCAATATGTTGCCCCATTGGGTGATTTCAGTTGCTGATCGTAGCCCGTTCAACGATTGGGTGATAATGCATGCAAGATTAACTTGTACGAATTCCTCCCTTCATTGATGCACAGTTATCATCATCAAAGATACATAAAACATTCCCATTTAAACAAATATTCACCTGTTATTCCCTAAACCTTGCAAAAATAAATCAAACACCTAAACCACAATGAAATAAGTATCCTATGATTATAAATATTACACATGTTCCAACTTTCTTCCTCCTAGTTGCAGCTGATCTTCATGTTCACAATACCTTTTCCAAAACCAATGATTTTGCCATAATAAGTGTATCTCTTCAATTGGAACCTGCTTAGTTTCAGGCAAAAGGAAATAGATAAACAGAGTCATGATGACAATGAAGCCACCAAACACCAAGAATATTCCATATCTAAGATGGCAGAGCGAAACTAAGAAGCATTGCGCAATCAGAGCTGTAAAGAACATGTTAACGCAAACAACCATGCTTTGACCAGCAGACCTTGTTTCCAACGGGAAGATCTCGGTTGGAACTAGCCATCCTAGTGGGCCCCATGACCTCCCAAAAGCTAAGACAAAAAGGCTTATTGTAACTACAAGGAAGATGCCTGTTTCTTTTGATAGTTCAACACCTTGCCCAAATTTCAGTGCTAGAGTTACAGCCACAGCCACCTGACAGATCACAAGCATGATGTATAAGCTTACAAAAACAAGCTACTTTATACTTGTGTAGATTGAAGAATTACCATGCAGCAAATCATTTCAAAACCAGCTTCCAAGAAGAAAGCTCTTCTACCCAACTTATCAACAAGAGCCATTGATATGAATGTACCACAAACAAGAGCACATGTTGTAATTGTAGAAGACCAGAGTGATGCGCCTGAACCAAACCCCAAGCTTTGAAAGATTACAGGCGCGTAGAACAACACAGAATTCATCCCAGTGAGTTGTTGAAAGGCAGGTATGCCTAAAGCTCCTATAACCAGTTGCGGACGATTCTTCCTCTTTAGCAAGTTTCTAAAAGGATGTTTTATAGCTTTAGCAGCTTCACTTGCTTCAATAAGATCTTGAAATTCTGCTTCGACTTTTGCTGTACCTCGAACTCTTTCTAACACTTTTCTTCCTTCTTCCAGTCTCCCCTGTTCCACTAAATTGTTTGGTGTTTCGGGTAAGAATAATCCACCAACAAACATTAGCAAAGCTGGAATTGTAGCTAAACCAAGTGATAATCTCCATCCTTTTGGATTTTTTTCAGTTGCATTGTTTACGAAGTTGGCTATGAATATTCCCAAAGTAGTTGTTAGTTGAAACAGTTGGTTTACGGCACCTCTCACCTTTGCAGGTGCCATTTCTGAGAGATATAGTGGAACTGACTTCAAAGTTTCACATGAACAAGAAATTGGTAAGTAAATTTGACGAATTGAAAATTTCAAATCATTTTATTCTAACAATATTGTTATTGGAGCTTACTTGGTTTCCAAATCCAATGCCGATGCCAAGAAAACATCGGCCTAAAATGAGCATGGCAATATTTTGTGCAAAAGCATTTAGAGTTGCACCAATGAAAAAACTGACTGCTCCAACAAGTATACTGGCTCTTCTACCTTTGTTTCTGGTTACATGGGATGCTGCAAATGTAGACAGAAGGGCTGCAAAGTAGAGAGACGATGTAAAAAGTGTGAGTAGTTGGTTGTCATATTTGCAGTAATCGGTTTCTTTGAGATGTTCTTGTTTTCTTTTGTAAACTTCATGAAAGAATTCCTTCAAGAAATGATCCATAGATGTCACTCCACCTAAAGGCAAACAAATTTCTTTTAGAACTTGGCACATTTGGGACAATAGTCAAGTAACTGATGCAGCAGTAAAAAAATCACTTGAAAAATAGCAGCAGGTGAAAGGAAGTCCTTACCCAAAAAAGAGGTTCTCACTATAAACAGATAAATATTTATTTTTGTGAATAAAGAAGAAAGCAAAACAAGCACCCATTTCCTTCATAGATTCATGCCCTTTGTCTGAAACTTGTATCCAAACACAATTCCTTAAAACATTTCTGCTCTTTGAAAGAAACTTGTTTCGAAACACCAATTTCCTTCAACAATTTATTCCTTATTTTCTCCCAAAAAGAATGTTAAGGAATAGAGCTCACCTTACTATCCTAGACCCTTTTCCAAAATCCCAAAGTAATACTTTCAATATATCAAGAAGGTTGAAACAGTATCTACTTTAATCACTATAAAGATTAATATGGTGATTAATTGCATCCCAAGATACAGTATACATGAATTAATATTTCAAGTTTTTTGTGCCAGTGTTCACAACTAAAGTATCTACTTCAATCATCAAAATTTAATAGATTAACTAATGATAGAAGTCCCAGGAAAGAGTATGCTTGAAATCTTTTGAAGTTTTACGCTCAATGTTCACAACTGCAGTATCAACATTTAAAGGCAAATAGGTCTTCAATAATTCAAACTATCCACCCATTGACAAATAATAATAATCGGTACTGACAATTTGACTAAGTACACTCCTAACATTCACTTTTGTTGTTGGGAATCCCAAGTACGATCCATTGCCAGTTATAAGATTGATTAACTACGACCCATTGCCATTCAATCATCAAAGTTGATAATATAGATAGGTTTTAGAAACCTCATATATAATCTTCAAAATTCTTAACTATATTCCAACTGCAGTAGTTTTTCACCTTTGTATTGAAAGACAAACATAATGTACAAATATTTATCTTTTTCTAGTACGATGTTTCTTTCTGAAATTCCTATCCTCTACAATAACTTCTAAATTTTTATTATTATATTAAAAAACAACAACCCTTTTATAAAAACGGAAGATTCCCGCAGTTTTTGAGGCCGAGAAAACATTTCTTTTATCATTCTTAAAGATGACAACTTTGAATTATCAAAAGACTGACCAATTTGAATGTCTTGATGGTTACGATCTAATAAAATATTTCATATGTCAGTGAGCTACTCACAATCCCATAAAGCCCATTGACAACAACAAAATAAACCAGTCATGTAAATCAAGCTGATCTTATTAATATTTTGTAATGGTTGTCGAACCAGAAGATGAACCATGCATTATAGAACAACTCATAATGATCTGTAAATTGAATCATTACTAAAAAGCTAAGAGTGATATAGGGTTTGATCATGAATTATAGCTACAATATCAAGTGTTTATTGATATGAATATCATAAATTTGAACTAAAACCATCTGCACCTCAGATCAGAAAAACATACAACACATAATCAAATTAAACACATACATATCAGACAACCAGAATGCCATTTGCATGAATCATACAAATGTCACCGTAAAAGGAAAGAGAATATAGGAAATGAGAAAAAAAAAAAAGGGCGTACCTGGTGCTGCAAAGAGCTCCCGCGTTTTCGCAGGGTCCAGGGAGGGTCCGTCCCATTTAAGGGAAGATGTACGCGGTCTTTCCCCCACATTTTGTGGGGAGGCCGTTTCCACGGATCGAACCTGAGACCTTCGGTCCCTTAGGAACCGTAATACAATAATAACAATAATAAAAATAATAATAAAGATAATAATAATAATAATAACAATAATAATAAAAGTAATAATAATAATAGTGTAGGGGGTATTGTGCCATTCTTTAAAACTTAAATATATAAGTTTGGTGTAAAATTGAAAGAACATTAAATCTCAGGGACCATTCTGTAAAAAAATTAAAAAAAAAAAAACCCTCTGTCTCTCTCGCGATTTTCCGGCGAGGTCTTCCGGCCGGAATCCGGTCGCCTCCGGCGAACCCCCGAAACCACTCAAAAACTCGGTTTTTAATTGCCAAAATATACCAAATCGTTCGTATGCAAGAATCGAACCAACAAACACTTTAATCAAGCGGGTTACAGCTCACAAATCCACTCACCGACCCACGATTTCATCCGCGTGTTTTCGGCCGACCACCCACTCGAATCGCACTATGAACATTAATAATAGACAAAGTAATGGCACACTAACAATCATTTAATCGTTTACAACTTTCCTAAGAGTTCAATTTCATCAAAACTAATCGAAAACATCCCGTTCGATCTCCCTCTCGCCGCGAACCTGCAACTCAATCAAAGGCGCACCTACGATCGATTTTGAACAAAATTAACAAAGGTCTATTGTTCCTTATCATGAACCGAAGCTGCACACAAGTTTAATTCGATTATGATGGTTGTTTGGGCATGATTCGATCATCAACTTTGACCGCGACTTGTTCATCAACAGGTAACCCATCAATTCAACACCATATGTACAATTAAACACACACACACACTCGATTATAGACTAGGAATGAAAGCCCTATGATTTTGAGCATTAACAACAACGAATCGAACTCCAATTTGATCCAAATTGAAACTAGGGTTCTTAGATTTAGGGGAAACTGGGATTAAGTGCTTAAAAGGAATTGGGGATGAGTTCTAATCGATTCGGAGCCTTTGGCTCACTGGTTCTGGTGTGGGATTATGGGGAGAAGGTCACGGGTTCGAACCCGGCCCTCTCCCAACATTTTTTTTAGGCCTTTTAATACTATTAAAAATATAGGAAAATTTCCTAAAAATTATAAAAATAATTTTTATAAACTCTGCTTATTTTAAACGTGCCCAATTAATTTTTTTGTAATTTTCTTTAAGCCTAGACCTTAATAAAAGTATATAACAAGGACATTTATTTAATTGTTTTTATAAATTCTTTAAAATAAATGTTAAAAATGGGATTAAATATAAGACATCGTCTACAAAAGTACCTAATTAATTTTTGTAAGTTAGCTTATTAAAAACCTTAACAATTCTTATATATATTGTTAACAAACGTTGTAATGAGTAATCTTTGTTTAAAAATAAGTTTTAAATAGTGGATTAGTTCCGTATTTTTACAGCCAACTTACGGAAGCCATAACTTTATCATAACAGATCCAAATCAGTTAAACTTTATGTCCATGACGAAGTTCGTCGAAAGACGAATCTGTTGGTATATAAAACATCGAAAAACTCATTCGTTTAGACCTCTAAATAGTCGTTTTCGTAACAGCTAGCAGTTCTGCGCAGCTGTAAAGATCCACGTTTTTCTCATATTTCGGTAATCCAAATCAGAAACTTTTCTAAATGAAAGTTGTTCAAAACTCACTAATCTAGTAAACTGGAGATTTTCAGAATTTTTAGACGTCGTTTAGTATTTTTAACGAGTGCGAAAAGACAGAGACAGAACTGGAATTTTTCAAACTATAATTTGCGTTACGTTATCGTAGGTTCTCACGGCGTTAAACGAGCCTAGACTTTGTTTCTGAATATTATCATTCGTGTATAAGGTACGGATTCCGACCTTTCCCTCTCGTAGCATGAATACCTCTCGTTCTTGATCGGTATTTTGAATTCTTAACTTGACTTGTTGGTGATTAAATCCATAAGATTATTGTTATAAGTGTTTATTGTATAATTGATATTGTTTGCATGTGATAGCCTGTATTTGCTTTGTACTCATTGTCACATGCTTCCTAAATGATTGATATAGCTAGTGGTCTTGATTAAGGGTTATGAGCACTAGTGAACTTATTGTGTTATATTGGCTTGATTGATTGTATCATTGACCTCCATACCCGAGCACATCCACCTATGGGGACATAGGGCGTCATTGTGGCACAAGTGACGTGCTCTATCTGTGGCAGAGCGATTAGACCACAGCGTCTCTACATTATTATTATGTGCTAAGTTGTGACACATATTGATTATTGTTAAAGGAGGCGTATGGATCGATCCTAGGATATCATTGTTATTGTTATTGGTGAGATGGTTAGGTGTGTGTGCCCACATTCCTATCTCACATATTGGTGCATTAGAACTGCAGCTAATGTACACATTGTTAATTGTTATTGTTACTGGCTCACATGGGTATTCCTTTTAGATGATCATTATCATTTGATTTTCGACTTGATCATCTCATTGTTATCATGGTTGATCATTGTATTGCTATTGTTTATTCCGTTACTGAGCATTCTTTGGCTCAGCCGTATTTTCTTTTGTTGTTTTCTCTTATTTTTATAGCAGGTACTCAAGGGGCTCAGGGGAACGAGTGAAGAGTGTTAACTCAAGAAATTAGGATGAGAACATTTGGATTAATAAGATTTAATAGTATTCTGATTTTAAGACTTTATTTAAATTATTTGGTCTTATGTAAGGATTTGAGTGTTTCTTAGTACTTTAATCTTATCGTTATGAACCTCTGATTTACTGTTTGTGTGACACGTCAGCCCTACCCGGGTTGGGGTGTTACAGCTATGGTATCAGAGCTTAGGCTCCTTCCTGTAGAAAACTTAAACTAAATAATTAAGACATGTGAGGATTGGGTAGACATTGGGTTAGGTTCTCTATATATTATAGGGCTACTTTCTAATTCACGTTTTTCTGATTAATGTGAAATGTTTTCATTTTAGATGCCTCCCAGCCGTAATTCACGAAATTCTAGCGGGTCGAATGGACCTGATCCAAACCTTGTTGGTGCTATGACCCAAGCACTTACTGCTATACTACCGACTTTGATTGATGCGGTACGTAGTCCGAATCCAAATCCAAACCCAAATCCTAATCCAAATCCAAACCCAAATCCGGATCCGAATCCAAACCCAAATCCAAACCCGAATCCAAACCCAACTGGTGCAGATGTTTGGCTAGCGCGATTTCAAAAGCAAAAACCACGAGCATTCACTAAGGCGGCTACACCTGCAGTGGCCAAAGACTGGATCGCTCATATTGAGAAAATTTTTACCGTGCTTAGAGTTGATCAACAGTACAGGGCGGGTTTAGCTGCTTATAAGCTGGAGGAAGATGCTCAAGTATGGTGGGAGAATGTGGTAGCTGAAAGAGGAGGCGAACAGTTCATGGAGACTCTATCTTGGAATGATTTTCGTTCCATATTCTTCGACAAGTATTTTACGAATGTGGATAAAGCAGCATACAGGCGGGAGTATGATAACATCCGTCAACGAAACGATGAATCACTCACTGATTTTACAGACCGGTTTTATCGACTGTTGGGATTTCTAGGTTCTTCTGCTGGACCACCTGAGGAAAGAGCTGAAAAGTATCAATGGGCAGTATGTGATCGGATTCGTAAGGCTATTATTCACTCCACTTTCAACAATGTTGAGGAAGCAGTTAGGGCTGCAAAAAGGGTGGACCTGGAGAGAAAAGAATTTTTGTTAAAATTTGAGGATAATAAGAAGCGCAGTAGAGATGGGACTCGTATTCAGGCTAGCGGTGAGTCATCTCAAGGATCTGACCGAAATGGAAATGATCGTCAGAAAAATCAAGGATCGGGGAAGAACACTAAGCCATGGCATGGTAAGACTCGAAGTCAAGGTCAAATGATACCCTATCAACAACCAATTGCAGCTCAACCTGTGAATCAAAAAGGCAATCCTCCCAGACATCCGATGTGTACTCATTGTGGAAAGCATCATCCCGGAACTTGTCGTCGACTTACAGGAGCTTGTCTTGGTTGTGGAGATATGGGGCATAGGGTTAGTCAATGCCCAAAGGCGAGGAACCGACCAGAGAATGATGCTAAGGGAGCCAATGTGCCACCCACTATTGGAGGTCGAGTATTCGCACTAACTGCAGGGGAAGCTGCTAATGCTCCAGGTACATTTTCCCGTACAAATTCATTCTAATAATCATAATCTACTTCCATTGATTCTAGTTTTACCATCGTTAGTATCTCATTAGTTATCATATATATAGGTACGATTTGTGGTATACTTCGTTATGGTGACTATGATATTTCTGTATTGTTTGATACTGGCTCCACACACTCGATAGTATCTCATCTATTCACAAAGCGCCTTACGATCATGCCTACCGCTCTAGAGCCTGCATTAGTGATTTCTACTCCTGTTGGAGAATCGATTGTTATTTCCCAAGTGTACCAAAACTGTCCTATTCAGATCGAATCAATCATTAGAGAGGCTGACCTATTTCCTATGAACATGGGTGATTTCGATATTATTCTTGGCATGGATTGGTTAACACGACACCATGTTACCATAGAATGTCAAACTCGTCGTGTGCTATTTGGTGATCCTATGAATCCTGACTTAGTTTACCAAGGGAACCTACCTCGGAAACCTCTCAAAATTATCTCTGCTCTGAAAGCCCAAAAGCTTATATCTCGTGGATGTGAGGGATTCTTAGCTTCTATAAAAGATACATCAGTGGATACTCCTCGTATTGAAGACTTTCCTATTGTTCGGGAATTCTCTGATGTCTTTCCTGAAGAACTTCCAGGGTTACCACCTGAGCGTGAAGTCGAGTTTACTATTGATTTAATCCCCGGGGCGGAACCTATTTCTAAGGCACCTTATCGGATGGCTCCAGTAGAGTTAAAGGAATTGAAAGAACAACTGCAGGAGCTATTACAACTTGGATTCATTAGACCAAGTGTTTCACCATGGGGAGCACCGGTATTATTTGTGAAGAAGAAAGATGGTAGTATGCGTCTATGCATCGACTACCGAGAGCTTAATAAGATTACCATCCGAAACCGCTATCCGTTACCGCGTATTGACGATCTCTTCGATCAACTACAAGGAGCAAAGTTCTTCTCTAAGATCGACCTTAGATCAGGATACCATCAATTAAGGATCCGAGATCAAGATGTTCCTAAGACAGCATTCCGCACCCGTTACGGTCACTATGAGTTCCTAGTTATGCCTTTTGGCTTGACCAATGCTCCAGCTGTCTTTATGGACCTCATGAACAGAGTGTTCCATGAGTATTTGGACCGCTTTGTAATTGTTTTTATCGATGACATCTTGGTATTCTCTAAAAGTCGAGAGGAGCATGAAGACCATCTTCGCACAATTTTGGAGACCTTACGCCAAAGAAGTTATATGCTAAATTTTCTAAGTGTGACTTTTGGCTTGAACAAGTGGCATTTTTAGGCCATGTTGTATCAGCTAAAGGTATCACTATGGATCCGGCAAAGGTGGAAGCTATTACTAAATGGCCTCGACCGACATCCGTCACTGAAGTTCGTAGTTTTCTTGGTTTAGCGGGCTATTACCGACGTTTTGTGGAAGGTTTCTCTCGTGTAGCATTACCTCTAACTCAACTCTTGAGAAAGGGTGTAAAATTTACGTGGAATGAGGATAGAGAAAAGAGTTTTGAGGAACTAAAGAAAAGACTGGTATCTGCCCCTATTCTTACGTTACCTTCAGGTTCTGGCGGGTACCAAATTTATAGTGATGCATCAAAGAAGGGACTCGGTTGTGTTCTTATGCAGCATGGTAAAGTTATTGCCTATGCTTCCCGACAGCTTAAACCGTACGAAGTAAACTACCCAACACATGACTTAGAGCTTGCAGCTGTAGTGTTTGCATTAAAGATTTGGAGACATTATGTGTATGGAGAGACATGTGACATCTTTACTGATCATAAGAGCCTTAAGTATATTTTCACTCAAAAAGAACTCAATATGAGGCAGAGGAGATGGTTAGAACTACTCAAGGATTACGATGCCAACATCCAGTATCATCCGGGCAAGGCGAATGTCGTGGCAGATGCTCTCAGTCGAAAGAGTGCAGGTGGAGTAGCATGTCTTCAAATCCAACCACAGATTATCTCAGATCTGGATAGAATGGAAGTTGGGTTACAGCTTGGTGAGTCTAACGGTTATCTAGCTAAGATGAGGATAGAATCTGATCTTATTACACGGATCAAGGAAGCTCAGAATCAAGATTGAGAACTTTGGGCGATATTACAAAATTTGAAGATAGGGAAACAATCTGAGTTTCGAGTTGATGAACAAGGAGTTATCTGGTGTGGAAATAGATTATGTGTGCCAAATGATTCAACCCTTCGTGACTCCTTATTAGCAGAGGCGCACAGTTCACCATTCTCTATTCACCCGGGAGCCACTAAGATGTATAGAGATTTAAGGCAGAACTTTTGGTGGAGTGGTATGAAAGAAGATGTAGCTAAATATGTGAGTCATTGTTTAACTTGTCAGCAAGTAAAGATTGAGCATCAAAGAGCTAGTGGATTACTGCAACCATTAGATATTCCTGTGTGGAAATGGGATGATATTTCCATGGACTTTGTTACAGGCCTACCAAAAACATTCAAGAAGAACGACGCCATTTGGGTCGTAGTTGATAGACTCACAAAGTCGGCTCATTTCTTGCCTATCCAACAGGGTTACTCAGTTAGCAAATTATCAGAGGTATTTCTGCAAGATATTATTCGACTTCATGGCACGCCATCATCGATTGTATGTGATAGAGATCCGCGTTTCACGTCACGCTTTTGGAAGGGTTTCCAAAATGCTTGGGGAACCAAGTTAAGATTTAGTACCGCCTTCCATCCGCAGACTGACGGACAATCTGAACGCACTATTCAGACTTTGGAAGATATGCTTAGAGCATGCGCACTCGAATGGACAGGCAATTGGGATGAGTATCTATGCTTAGTTGAGTTCGCGTATAATAATAGTTGGCAAGCTAGTATAAATATGGCCCCGTTTGAACTTCTATATGGTCGAAAATGTAGAGCACCGATATGTTGGAATGAGGTTGGAGAGAAGATAATCGAAGGACCGGAATTGGTTAGAATTACTAATGATAAGGTTGCCATTGCCAGAGAAAAGTTGAAAGAAGCCCAAACTAGACAAAAGAGTTACGCCGATCAACACCGACGAGCGTTGGAATTTAGAGTCGGAGATCATGTGTTTCTCAAAGTGTCACCTTGTCGTGGCATACGTCGATTTGGAATTAAAGGAAAGTTAAGTCCACGTTTTATCGGTCCGTTTGAGATTCTTGAAAGGGTTGGAGAAGTCTCGTATCGTTTAGCATTGCCACCGCAACTCTCTCATGTTCATAACGTTTTTCATGTCTCTTTGTTGAGGGGATACAACTATCATCCGTTGCATGTTATTAGTTACCCTCTTCACGCGATTCAAGAAGATCTTTCTTATGAAGAAGAACCTGAAGCTATTATTGATCGGCAAGAACGAGTTATGAGACGCAAGTCTATACCGTTCGTTAAAGTTTTATGGAAAAATCATTCGGAACGCGAGGCGACATGGGAGACAGAAGAAATGATTCGTTCACAGTATCCATACTTATTCGACAACTAAGTGTATGTTTTCTAAGCCTAACTGTTAGTGATTACTCTATTCGTAAGTGGTGTGTGTTTAAAGCAATATTACTTTCACCGTATTGTATTTCCTGAAGGATTCATGCTACATTATATTGAATTTCGAGGACGAAATTGTTTTAAGGGGGGTAGAATTATAATACCCGTAATACAATAATAACAATAATAAAAATAATAATAAAGATAATAATAATAATAATAACAATAATAATAAAAGTAATAATAATAATAGTGTAGGGGGTATTGTGCCATTCTTTAAAACTTAAATATATAAGTTTGGTGTAAAATTGAAAGAACATTAAATCTCAGGGACCATTCTGTAAAAAAATTAAAAAAAAAAAAAACCCTCTGTCTCTCTCGCGATTTTCCGGCGAGGTCTTCCGGCCGGAATCCGGTCGCCTCCGGCGAACCCCCGAAACCACTCAAAAACTCGGTTTTTAATTGCCAAAATATACCAAATCGTTCGTATGCAAGAATCGAACCAACAAACACTTTAATCAAGCGGGTTACAGCTCACAAATCCACTCACCGACCCACGATTTCATCCGCGTGTTTTCGGCCGACCACCCACTCGAATCGCACTATGAACATTAATAATAGACAAAGTAATGGCACACTAACAATCATTTAATCGTTTACAACTTTCCTAAGAGTTCAATTTCATCAAAACTAATCGAAAACATCCCGTTCGATCTCCCTCTCGCCGCGAACCTGCAACTCAATCAAAGGCGCACCTACGATCGATTTTGAACAAAATTAACAAAGGTCTATTGTTCCTTATCATGAACCGAAGCTGCACACAAGTTTAATTCGATTATGATGGTTGTTTGGGCATGATTCGATCATCAACTTTGACCGCGACTTGTTCATCAACAGGTAACCCATCAATTCAACACCATATGTACAATTAAACACACACACACACACTCGATTATAGACTAGGAATGAAAGCCCTATGATTTTGAGCATTAACAACAACGAATCAAACTCCAATTTGATCCAAATTGAAACTAGGGTTCTTAGATTTAGGGGAAACTGGGATTAAGTGCTTAAAAGGAATTGGGGATGAGTTCTAATCGATTCGGAGCCTTTGGCTCACTGGTTCTGGTGTGGGATTATGGGGAGAAGGTCACGGGTTCGAACCCGGCCCTCTCCCAACATTTTTTTTAGGCCTTTTAATACTATTAAAAATATAGGAAAATTTCCTAAAAATTATAAAAATAATTTTTATAAACTCTGCTTATTTTAAAAGTGCCCAATTAATTTTTTTGTAATTTTCTTTAAGCCTAGACCTTAATAAAAGTATATAACAAGGACATTTATTTAATTGTTTTTATAAATTCTTTAAAATAAATGTTAAAAATGGGATTAAATATAAGACATCGTCTACAAAGTACCTAATTAATTTTTGTAAGTTAGCTTATTAAAAACCTTAACAATTCTTATATATATATTGTTAACAAACGTTGTAATGAGTAATCTTTGTTTAAAAATAAGTTTTAAATAGTGGATTAGTTCCGTATTTTTACAGCCAACTTACGGAAGCCATAACTTTATCATAACAGATCCAAATCAGTTAAAATTTATGTCCATGACGAAGTTCGTCGAAAGACGAATCTGTTGGTATATAAAACATCGAAAAACTCATTCGTTTAGACCTCTAAATAGTCGTTTTCGTAACAGCTAGCAGTTCTGCGCAGCTGTAAAGATCCACGTTTTTCTCATATTTCGGTAATCCAAATCAGAAACTTTTCTAAATGAAAGTTGTTCAGAACTCACTAATCTAGTAAACTGGAGATTTTCAGAATTTTTAGACGTCGTTTAGTATTTTTAACGAGTGCGAAAAGACAGAGACAGAACTGGAATTTTTCAAACTATAATTTGCGTTACGTTATCGTAGGTTCTCACGGCGTTAAACGAGCCTAGACTTTGTTTCTGAATATTATCATTCGTGTATAAGGTACGGATTCCGACCTTTCCCTCTCGTAGCATGAATACCTCTCGTTCTTGATCGGTATTTTGAATTCTTAACTTGACTTGTTGGTGATTAAATCCATAAGATTATTGTTATAAGTGTTTATTGTATAATTGATATTGTTTGCATGTGATAGCCTGTATTTGCTTTGTACTCATTGTCACATGCTTCCTAAATGATTGATATAGCTAGTGGTCTTGATTAAGGGTTATGAGCACTAGTGAACTTATTGTGTTATATTGGCTTGATTGATTGTATCATTGACCTCCATACCCGAGCACATCCACCTATGGGGACATAGGGCGTCATTGTGGCACAAGTGACGTGCTCTATCTGTGGCAGAGCGATTAGACCACAGCGTCTCTACATTATTATTATGTGCTAAGTTGTGACACATATTGATTATTGTTAAAGGAGGCGTATGGATCGATCCTAGGATATCATTGTTATTGTTATTGGTGAGATGGTTAGGTGTGTGTGCCCACATTCCTATCTCACATATTGGTGCATTAGAACTGCAGCTAATGTACACATTGTTAATTGTTATTGTTACTGGCTCACATGGGTATTCCTTTTATATGATCATTATCATTTGATTTTCGACTTGATCATCTCATTGTTATCATGGTTGATCATTGTATTGCTATTGTTTATTCCGTTACTGAGCATTCTTTGGCTCAGCCGTATTTTCTTTTGTTGTTTTCTCTTATTTTTATAGCAGGTACTCAAGGGGCTCAGGGGAACGAGTGAAGAGTGTTAACTCAAGAAATTAGGATGAGAACATTTGGATTAATAAGATTTAATAGTATTCTGATTTTAAGACTTTATTTAAATTATTTGGTCTTATGTAAGGATTTGAGTGTTTCTTAGTACTTTAATCTTATCGTTATGAACCTCTGATTTACTGTTTGTGTGACACGTCAGCCCTACCCGGGTTGGGGTGTTACAGAGAGAGAGAGAGAGAGAGAGAGAGAGAGAGATAGAGAGAGAGAGAGAGAGAGAGAGAGAGAGACTGACCGGAGACGCCAAGATCATAGCCGAAAAGCGAACCACCAAGTGCGGCAACAATGCTAGCAAAAACGAAATACCAAGTGATCCTATACTCGTAATA